>ML414201.1:39239-56641 GCA_005239525.1 Nicotiana knightiana | reverse complement strand
TACTGACTTTTGGATTGGACTAGGTCCTCTCCGCGGCAACTAATGAGTTGCATATTTACTCAAAACCTTGTGTTAAATTATGTTCTAAAGAATTGTGAAATATTCGGGCTGTAAGTCATGTTTGGGGCATAGTGTCGATCTGTTTTAACCCCTTGGGGGCTATTTTACTGATTTTCTCACTACTTCGAAACTATGATTTTACACTCAGTCTTTCTTGTGAAATTGTTGACACTCCTATTTGATGATATTACGATTTTCTTGAAATGAAATACTATTTGGGTCGAGAACCCCGTTTTATTTATGACCCGAGTGGCATGTTGAGGNATGAGTAGAATCGTGGGAGGACGAGGTTTCTAGTGATGTAAAAATTATCGAATTCCGAGACATGCGCCCGGGGCTCGGGTTTGGCCGAATTCAAGATTTTTGTGTAATTTGATAGTTTTCGATTGGGCTGCGTTCCTTGGTTATATATTGATGATGTTAAACTGGTTTGGGCTAGATTCAGAGCAATCAGGAGCTAATTCGAGGGGCAAGAGCATTGCGGACTAGTGTTGTGGCCCGGTAGAGGTAAGTAATGGTTATAAATCTTGTCCTGAGGGTATGGAACCCCGGACTACATATTTCTCACTGATTTTTGAAAGGCGCACATGTCGGATGACGAGTATGTGACGCGTACTGACTTTTGGATTGGACTAGGTCCTCTCGGCGGCAACTAATGAGTTGCATATTTACTCAAAACCTTGTGTTAAATTATGTTCTAAAGAATTGTGAAATATTCGGGCTGTAAGCCATGTTTGGGGCCTAGTGCTGATTTGTTTTAATCCCTTGGGGGCTATTTTACTAATATTCTCACTACTTTGAAACTATGATTTTTTACACTTAGTCTTTCTTGTGAAATTGTTGACACTCCTATTTGATGATATTACGATTTTCTTGAAATGAAATACTATTTGGGTCGAGAACCCCGTTTTATTTATGACCCGAGTGGCATGTTGAGGGTGTCTGACTGAGTGAGGCCGAGGGCCAATGTTGTGAGGATATTTATGATATGAGACAGGCTGAGAGCCTGAGAGTGATTGATTCCATGATTTGGCTTATTTATTAGCGCTTGGGCTGAAGGAGCCCCTCCGAAGTCGGAGTCTGTACACACCCCCAGTGAGCGCAGGTACCTATCGAGTGCCGAGTGCCGATCGATTAGGAGGCATGAGTGACTGTGAGGTGCTGAGGGACTGATTCTGAGTGACTGTGAGGCAAGGCCGAGGGGCTGATTATGATTCATGTTTTGCCCAAGGGGCTGCTTATGACTTTACTACTATCACGCTGAGCTTATGAAATATGTTTTGCCCGGGTCCTCTATATGATTCATTCCATTTTTATACTAAACTTTTCAGTTGAAGTTGTTGAAAAATATACATTTTAGGGGTTTTTTCTGAAGTTGGTTTTAAGGCATGACGATTTCATATATCTATGTTATACTATTGGAAAGTAAGGCTGAACCTCTTGTGATTGATGGCATTGATTTTATATGTTTCTTGCTGCTCAGACCTGATTTATTTTCATTACTACTGAGTTGGCGTACTCACATTACTCCCTGTACCTCTGTGTGAAGATTCAGATACAGATATCGAGCATTAGCCATCTTTTGCCGTGCAGAGCCGGATTTGCGGGATATAGAGGTAGCTGTTCAGCGTCCGTAACATCTCTGTTTTTCCCTTCTTGTTGTATCTAGCTTTTATTCGGAGGTTTTGTATTATGACAGTATATTTTGGCTTATTCTTCTAGATATTCATGACTTGTTGGCTCCGGGTTTTGGGGTTGGTGGCACTGTTTATTGGCCTACTTTATTTAGTAAACATTGTATATTTATGAAATGATTGGATTTTGGAATGGGATGTTGAAAGAAATTGTGAACATGTGGTTATTGACTAGCCTAGTTCCACGATAGGCGCCATCACGGCCGGTTTAGGATTTGGGGTCGTGACACTTTAAATCCCTGTCATTTCAGTTGACAACTTAAAATTCCAGGCCAGTAATCATGCACAAATCATAGCAACTACGCAGTAAATATCATGCGCAAGCAATGCCGAGGGTCGGACGGCGCGAACCAATAATAATAAACTGTGCACTGTCGAGGGTCGAACGGCTCGAACCATAGATGCATCTATCTGCCTCGCTCGCGAATCGATCATGCGACGCGGTTATACATAAAATAATAAGGCTAGCCTGCTCGCGAATCATACTAGCGACTCAGGTGCTCATATGAATACACACAAATACAGAGTCATCCTGCTCGCGAATCATACATGCGACTCAGGCACCCGAAGTTACACATGTCCACACAATAAGTTCTCATTCTATCAAGAAAGAAGTTTTCTCAGGAAAGTGGTAAAATTCTTTTTAAAGGGACATGAAATATAGCTCTTAAATCTTTGTTTTGAAACTCATTTGCTAAGTTTTATGATATTCCATAATTTAACCCTACCAGGTATACAGTTATCCACGGAAGAATTAATCCTCTTTCTAGATGATTAACAAAATGAACTCTAGTCTTCTTTTTGATATTTATTTACGATTTCGATTATATTAGCAGTTTAATATTACAAGCAGGATCACAAGTACAACACGTAAGGCATGCTAGTGGGTCCTAGACTATCCGGACAAGGCATAATAGTAGCTACACATGGACTCCGTCACCTCGTGCGTACGTAGCCCCCGAAGATAATAGCATATACTTAATTAGTCTACTTAGGGGGACAATTCCCCCTCACAAAGTTAGAAAGGAGACTTACCTCGCTCCGAAATTCCATAACCGGCTTCCAAGCCCTTCCGACGACTCCAAAGGACGCACAACGCCCCAAAACTATCCAATTCACGGTAAACCAATGAAAATATACTCTAATATTTGCAACAATTCCAAATTATATAATTTCCCAACCCCGCTTAGTGAAATGTCAAAAATGCCCTCGGGCCCACGTGCCCGGAATCCGAAATTTCTCGAAGATAAATCCTACCCATAGCCTTACTAGTTCAAATATACAATTTACACTAAATTCCATGCTCAAATTCGTGGCTAAAATCCAAATTACCATTTTCTAGGTTTCTTCAATATCTTCCAAATTTTCCCAAAAATTTCATGTTTAATCCATGCATATAACTTGTATAAATCTTAAAAACGGGAGGAATTTACTTACCTTGTAATGCATGATGAAAATCCCCCTTTAAATCCTCCCAAAATCGCCATGCCAAGACGAAAATAGAAGAAATGAGCCAAGAACCCGTTTAATATGATACACTGCCCAAACATCATTCTGTGCGATCGCACAAGAAAAATCCCAGAGGCCTCCCAGAACACCCTGTGCGTTTGCATCAACTCTACCGCGTTCGTACAGGCCAAGTCCCAGATGCCCCAAACGCACCCTTGTGCGGTCGCACCACAACCCCTGAGGTCGCACAGGGAAATTCCATGCACCTCAATTTTTTCCTTCTGTGCGATCGCACAAGGAAAAATTCCAGCCCCTCAAATTTCCTTCATTGCGATCGCACACAAGGGACCGCGATCGCATAGCACATCAGATACAACAAAAGACAACATCGGCAAAATAGAAAAATGGTCCGAATTCACCTCGAAACACACCCGAGGCCCCCGGGACCCCGTCCAATCCCACGACTCAGTCCCATAACCTCACACGGACTTAGTCGAGCCTTGAAATCACCTCCAACAACATCGAAATCACGAATCGCAGCCCGATTCAAGCTTAATGAACTTAGAACTTTCAAACTTCCACATTCGATCCCGAAACCTATCAAATCACATCCGATTGACCTCAAATTGTGCACACAAGTCATATTCGACATTACGGACCTTCTCCAACTTCCGGAATCGCATTCTGACCCCGATATCAAATTTTCCACTTCCAATCAGATTTCTCAAAACCTTCAAATTTCTATCTTTAGCCAAATGACTTCAAAATGACCTACGGACATCCAAATTCACTTCCGATCGCGCTCCCAACTCCAGAATCACCATACGAAGCTATTCCCAGACTTGGAATCCCAAACGGACATCCACATCACTGAAATACACTTCAAGCCAAACTTAGGAAATTCCTTCAAAAATGCTAACTTCCACAATATACGCCGAAACGCTCCTTGGTTATCCAAAACCCGATCCGGACATACGACCAAGTCCGAAATCATCATACAAACCCGCCGGAACACCGGAACCTTCAAATCCTGATTCAGAGGTCGTTTACTCGAAATTCCAATCTTAGTTGATTCTTCCAACTTAAGGCTTCTAAAATGAGAATTTTCTTTCCAAATCAACTCTAAACTTTCCGAAATTCAATTCCGACCACACCTACAAGTCATAATACCTGAAATGGAGCTGCTCACGACTTCAAACCGCTGAACAACGCGCTAGAGCTCAAAACGACTAGTCGGGTCATTACATTCTCCCCCACTTAAACCGACATTCATCCTCGAACGTGCTAAGAACTGCTCTGGAGTTATATGAAATCACTCTGTAACACCTCGCACCTGCCCGTGCTACCACAACCCAGTTGATTACAGTAGCTTGATCAAATCCGAAGATTTCTTCTTTTTCCATATAATAAGCCCGGATCCTAGTTCCAATACTTGAAATTTTTTTGCCAGGCCTAGTTCCAATATATAAACACCGTATCAACTAACACACGATATACCAGAACATGATTGCATACCTTTGCTGAATCAGCACCATGCACCGCATAACTCATCATCTGACCACAATGACACTCCCTGAACCTTAATAGCCAAAATTTCACGAATCTGATGCTCCTGATGCACCTCATAACAAATATCNGAAATTCATACCCAACTGCAGAGTTAACAAATCCTTGAATACCTCATCTTGACTAGAATCATCACTTCATTATGAACCTGAATAATGGTATTTGTTCTTTAATATACACTTCACATAACCTTATCACACCGATCCCTGATATGATAATCTCGTCTCACCCAGTACGAACTGCTCAGACAACCAATCACCTCAAACATGACCAACAACCTCACATGATACCACATCGCGCCAATAGACCATAACTCGAACATGATAATAAGAAACGACTCAGGAAGGGACTATTCAACTAACGCAACTAATATGAACTCTTTTCTCAGAAAATAGGAAGTAGAACATAATAAAGAATAAATATAGGAACCTTCCTCATCATCACACTGTTGCGGCATGCAACCCGATCCGAATAACATAAAATTTACATAAGAAGATATATATATACGGAGTTGATTTGCTCACTATTACAAATTACTGAATATCGATCATAAGTACGCTAAGCGCATAATACCATCCCGGGGAGACTGATAAAGCTGCATGCTACAAAACTCAAGCACAACTGAGGTACGATATATATATATATATATACACTCTGGATCTCAAGAGCTATCCTGCTCATATAACATCCCCACTACGCGGGACCTCAACACATAGGAAATTAGCAAGCTGTTTCACAACTCACATGGCACAAATCACAATATCGCATGAATTTGACGAAGACGGAACAACACCTGATATCCCAACACCCCTCCTTGAGGAGCGCTATACTGAAATCAAGAACCCATAACCAGGGTACAAAGCCTCTTCCACCGAATATCAATCTCAGGTGACACTGAAGATAACACCAGCTTATTCTGAACTTTCAAATCACTTTTTCTTTCTCTTCCGAGCTCAGGACATCCTTATTAACACCGAACCGCAATCTCGATTCTTACTCCCAGTTACATACTGCTTACCGCACCTAACATGCCAATATGAGGTAGCGCAAGAATTCCATCATAACTTCTGAACCACCAATAGGGTGAACACTTCATCATATAGAAACCTTTTACTTAACTCAATTCAAGAGTACCATCTCAACACACGAGTGAATTCCCACAATCACCCAACATGCAAATCCTTAAGTAGTAGTATATACCACCATAACCCTTCCGGGATCCGCCTACACCTGACAGGCTATAAGACTTGAATGCTCCCACATGAAATTCGTTATGACGGCCGACAAGCCCCGCACACACCGGCAAAAACCACATGCATAACTTAATCACACCGAAGGAACCAATCACTGCCGTAAATGTGCCATTTCAACCATGGCTAATCAATCAATTTGCTTTTAATCATCTTCATTTGCCTCAGAAATAATAGCAACTTCCTTCAACTCATAGAAAACTCAACCCTCACCCATCCCGAGTGACCTTGATTCACGAGACTATGCTGCCTAAATCCCGCAACCCGTCTCATACCCTCCTGATAATCTTTCTAACATCCGGAGTTTATTTCTCTCACTCCTCCAATACTATCCTACATGCTGAAACATATCATAGAACATTCCAACCATACTCCTTTTTCTCAGAAATTACTCTGTAAAAGCTCGATTCTCGATCATACTGCTGCCTGAAACCCTTAAACGCTGCATTCTTAATTTTTGAACTCACTAGGACCGCTATTGAGAGTCACCCACTCTGACTGGCCCCGAATATAATCAACTCCAAGGCTCTTCTAGCACATGAACACCCCTTTCAAAGAAACACGTGACTGAGTCACTACCCTGACAACTCGCCTATGCCTTAAGCAAAATTCTGAATCTTCCAAAGCCTAATCCTGGCCCGACAGGGCCAAATTTTGCACACATTCATCAAATCCCACGCACAATCACCATTTTACTCCTTTCCCTTAGCTGTAATAACTTGCCAACACGCCGACAATCCGCAACCCTATGATAACACAATCCTGCAACCCAACTGCAGATGGTGGGACTCCCCCACTTAGCCTGAAGCTACTCTTTGCACCACTCTAGACCTTGCCGAGATCCTTTCTCCTTTGATAACGCGATCTTGCTCAACCAATCCGTCCATTCCTTCCAAATTCTCTGGCTAGCACTCCTTAAATACTCAAATTCTCTAGCATCATTCACACATTCTTCCTCCTACCGAATAGCCACTAGAACCCCTCACAGAGACCTGCCAACCATGCCACCGCTAACCTATTCATAGGAGATAACCCACCTGTGTGAATCACCCGCGAACCCCTTGCAATGACGCTGAAATGCACGCTCTCTGCGACTTCAATACCCCATCCTATGCCTGCTTCATTTACCAACTTTACTAGTCCGTCCGCTCCTCATGGACATTCATTAAATGCGCGAAGATATCTTCAAATTCCAAGCTATGCTGCCGCTCCCCCACTTTGCGACTGCTCGACTTCCGCTTCTTACACCTAGCCTCCTAGAAATGGAACCACCGCCTAGCCTCACTTCAGGATCCTTCTCTGTAGCTCTCAACCCAGCAGATCACCACGACTTCAAGCTCTCTGAAAATCACCTTTCTCGAGCTGCCTTCATTATCAACACTTATCCAGTACTGAACCACCGCACCTCACGGTCTCTGCCAACTGCATTCTTCATTACTTCTTCTCAATACTCTGACCCCACGCAACCGAAGAAACCATAGCACCGACAAACTTAACACATTCCATTCGATCAATGAAGGCAACTTCACGTCACTGGTGCATATCCCACCTCACTTGAAGACATCAAGTCTAACTACTTTATCAACCCTAGCCGGACCATTCATAATCCAAATGCCTTTCTTCTGCCGGAACTAAAACACCGAAATCTCGAAATCACATTCTTAGAAGACCTCCCTTCAAACCATTCATCACCCCCAACATACGGGCAAACATTCTATCATCATATCGACATCGTGCGATAACCAATCGCAGGCATCATCACTACCTGAGCATAGCCTTAAGGCTCCCAGAAACATAGCTACTGAGCTGAAACAACATATTATTCTCTTGCAGGGCCATAACAATAGCCCCATTTCAATTCCTCAAATTTCCTGATTCATTGCAAGCGCTTCGCGACGCGTAAGATTGAGTAGGAATGAACATAGGCATAAGCCTCAAAGGAATCGAATGGCATGATGAGGAATCAAGAAGGGAAGTACTCCTAACAGCCCTGTAGCCTCTCGAAGATAAGTACAGACGTCTTCGTACCGATCCGCAAGAGTCGACTAGACTTGCTCATGACTCGTGAGACCTAAGGGAACCTAGAGCTCTGATACCATGTTGTCACGACCCAAAATCCATAAGGTCGTGATGGCGCCAAACATCATTGTCAGGCAAGCCGATCATTAATTAATTGAAATAATTTCCGGTTTTAACATTTATGAAAAATATTTCCTTTCACTTTATTACATAATAACTAAATAAAATCTGTTAAGTAAAATAATGATTTGAATATCACACTTTAGCAAATATATCCCAACACATCCCAGATTCCGGTGTCACAAGTACATGAGCAATTTTTAAGAATTTATACATTCGTCACAAAGCCTGGCCGAAATACAACTTGGACAAGGAAATTTAAAAATGAAAGCAAATATAGTACGAGGGAGACTCTGGCGGATCGCCTCCGGGTGATGCAACTTGCCTAAGTCTCCGAATCCTCCACATTGCTATGAAAGTACCTGTGCAATAAAATGCACAGCAAGTGTAGCATGAGTACAAAAATAACGTGTACTCAGTAAGTCGCACGCCTAACCTCAGAGAGGTAGTGACAAGAGGTCAAATTAGACAATTGCTAAAAGTCAATTTAGAGTATTCAAGTGTGACACTAAACATGAATATCATAAGCAATTTATTAAAAACATGAATAATTATTATCAACTCTTTTCACATTTAACACTTTAATTCTTCGCCATATTAATAATAACTAATCATCATGGGTGATTTAATCAAATACAATTTTAATCAACGGGAAGGGACAACTTCTTCCAAAAAAATCTTTAATAACTTTAAATCCCTGTCATTTCAGTTGACAACTTAAAATTCCAGGCCAGTAATCAGGCACAAATCATAGCAACTACACAGTAAATATCATGCGCAAGCAATGCCGAGGGTCGAATGACGCAGACCAACAATAATAAATTGTGCACTGCCGAGGGTCGAACGGCTCGAACCATAGATACATCTATCTGCCCCGCTCGCAAAAATCGATCATGCGACGCGGTTATACATAAAATAATAAGGCTAGCCTGCTCGCGAATCATACCTGCGACTCAGTTGTTCATATGAATACACACAAATACAGGGTCATCCTGCTCGCGAATCATACATGCGACGCAGGCACCCAAAGTTACACATGTCCACACAATAAGTCCCCATTCTATCAAGAAAGCAGTTTTCTCAGGAAAGTGGTAAAATTCTTTTTAAAGGGACATGAAATATAGCTCTTAAATCTTTGTTTTGAAAGTCATTTGCTAAGTTTAATGATATTCCATAATATAACCCTACCAGGTATACAATTATCCACGGAGGAATTAATCATCTTTCTATATGATTAGAAAAATGAACTCTAGTCTTCTTTTTTATATTTATTTACGATTTCGATTATATTAGCAGTTTAATATTACATGTAGGATCACAGGTACAACACGTAAGGCATGCTAGTGGGTCCTAGACTACCCGTACAAGGAATAATAGTAGCTACGCACGGACTCCCGTCACCTCGTGCGTACGTAGGCCCCGAAGATAATAACATATACTTAGGGGGACAATTCCCCTTCACAAAGTTAGAAAGGAGACTTATCTCACTCCGAAATTCCATAACCGGCTTCCAAGCCCTTCCGATGACTCCAACGGACGCACAACGCCCCAAAGCTATCCAATTCAAGGAAAACAAATGAAAATATACTCTAATATTTGCAAAAATTCCAAATTATATAATTTCCCAACCCCGCTTAGTGAAATGACCAAAATGCCCTCGGGCCCACGTGCCCGGAATCCAAAATTTCTCGAAGATAAATCCTACCCATAGATTTACTATCTCAAATGTACAATTTACACTAAATTCCATGCTTAAATTAGTGGCTAAAAATCCAAATTACCATTTTCTAGGTTTCTTCAATATCTTCCAAATTTTTCCAAAATTTTCATGTTTAATCCATGCATATAACTTGTATAAATCTTAAAAACGGGAGGAATTTACTTACCTTGTAATGTATGATGAAAATCCCCCTTTGAAGCCTCCCAAAATCGCCATGCCAAGACAAATGATACACTGCCCAGGCATCCTTCTGTGAGATCGCACAACATCACCTGCGATCGCACAAGCAAAATCCCAGAGGCCTCCCAAAACACCCTGTGCGTTCGCATAAACTCTCCCGCGTTCGCACAGGCCAAGTCCCAGATGCCCCAAACGCAGCCTTGTGCGATCGCACCACAACCCCTGCGGTCGCGCAGGGCAATTCCCTGCACCTTAATTTTTTTCTTTTGTGCGATCGCACAACCACCACTGCGATCGCACAAGGAAAAATTCCATCCCCTCAAATTTCCTTCATTGCGATCGCACACAAGGGAACGCGATCGCATAGCACATCAGATACAACAAAAGACAGCATCAGCAAAACAGAGAAAAATGGTCTGAATTCACCCCGAAACGCACCCGAGGCCCCCGGGACCCCGTCCAATCCCACGACTCAGTCTCATAACCTCACACGGACTTAGTCGGGCCTTGAAATCACCTCCAACAACATCAAAATCACGAATCGCAACCCAATTCAAGCTTGGTTCACTGTTCTTGTAATAAAAAGTTGGAGTATGATTTTCCTACTCGGTGGAACTCAACATATTTAATGTTGAGAACAACTATAGAATACAAAGAGGTGTTTAACAAGTTGAGTCTAACTGACACAAATTATCACTCGTATCCAACTGAAGAGCAATGGAGTAATGCAGAAGATGTTTTTTATAAGCTCAAACTTTTTTAAAATATCACTGAACAGTTTTTAGGAACTCAATATCCAACTTCTAGTCAATACTTTACAAAAGTTTTTGAAATTAATCTAGAATTGGAAACTTGGGTGAATGAGCTTAGTCCTATGATTAGCACTATGGCATCTACGATGTTGTTGAAATTTAAAAAATATTGGGATGATGTGCATATTTTGATTGGAGTAGCTGCAATCTTTGATCCACGGTACAAGATGAGGTTGGTATAGTTCTTTCTTCCACTAATTTATGGTGAAGAAGCTTCAAGTAAAATTCAAGAAGTTCGATCCAATTGTTATGATCTCTTTCAAGATTATAAGAGTAAATTATCTACTCTACATGAGTCATTAGCATCTAGTTCTAGTGAAGTCACTAGTTTTACTCAGGGTGATCGGCTTTCGAGCTTTGATAGATTTGTAACTTCAATTGGAGCTACCGTGGAGAAACGATCAGAGTTGGATATGTACTTAGAAGAAGACCTACTACCTCGAACCCCTTCATTTGACAATTTGAGTTGGTGGAAGAAAAATGGATTGAAATTTCCTACATTGAAAATACCGGCTCGTGATCTCTTAGCCATTCCCGTGTCTACTGTTGCTTCAGAATCGGCATTTAGCACTAGTGGGAGGTTGATTAGCCCTTATCGGAGTAGACTCCACCCTGCTACTTTGGAAGCTTTAATGTGTGCTCACATGTGGTTAAGGAATGACTTAAATGGTAAGTAATTTTCTCATTATTGTTTTAATAGGTATTAAATTGTTTAATACTATATTGATACATTGAACTATGCATTTTTTCTTCTAGGTTTGACTTCAACGGTTGATCAAGTTTCATGTCCAACATTTCTTGATGAAGAGGACGAGCCGGATTCAAGTGTTTTATCGCAACTATGAGACCCTTGACATGCTTACATCCCTTTTGTTCCTCTCAATTTTGGATTGCCACATAGCTACTATTTAATATTTACTTTTCTTGCTTTGAATTTGGAATTGGTCTTTTGGTTATGTTTGGTCTGAGTCTAAGTAAGTATTTTGGATTTAAGTCAAATTTATCTAGTGTTTTGTACTTGTTAGTAAGGGAGGTTTATGTTTGATGAAACTTTTCGAAAGACTTATTCGCCAAACTCAATTTTTGATTATGTTTTGTACTCAATTTCCTTCTGCTTTTCATTCACTCGGTCTATTGGAATCATTCCCACTGTTGTATCACCATATCATTAAACATTTATCAGATTTTGAGAGTTTAAAGAGCACAATAACTTGGCAGTCTCTAAATACTTAAGGTTCTAGTTGATACTAATGTAAGCGTAGAGTCGTGACTGGGCTTTAACCCCAACTCATAAGCAGTGAAAACAAAATGCAACTCTGCTTTACCTTTGCTAGTAGTGTACCCAGCAAACAGAAGCCGACCGGAGACGCTGCTGAAATATACACAGTTGTCATTAAGAACTTGTATACACAGTTGATACTGGGATACAAGAGACGCTGGTCATTAAGAACTTGTCAGAGGACGCTGCTAAATAAAAAAAGGTTTTAAAAAAAGTAAACATAATATTACAAATTAGAAAATAAAAAAAAATACAAGAGAGCCTAAACGGGTCAGGGCGGGGCGGGGCAAAATTTGAAAAAAAATGCTAAATAGGGCAGGGAAGGCGGGTCAAAATATTAGCAGGTCAAGGCTTGTCCTGCCCCGCCCTAACCTGCCCTGCCCCATTTTACACCCCTACCCATACATAACCTATTACCTTAACTCCCACACATAACCTACCTTCCCTCATGTTCTCAATAGTTAATATCATGTTCATAACATCTCTTTGTATTACCTCAATGTCATCCTATAAATATAGGGTTTGGACATCACATTGTACATACTTGAAAAACACTTGAATATATAGAAGAAATAAGAATCTCTCCTCTCTTGCTCCCTACATTCTTGTCTGTTTTCTTGTTTTATATTATTACTTTGAGCTAAGTTTCTTAGACCACATAAGGATTAGACCCAAATCTAAATGTTAGACCACATAAGTATTAGACCAACCATGACGTACGTTATTTGTTTAATCCACATAAGGATTTGATGAAGCTTTATTTAATAAGTTTCTTGGGAACCTTACTATGCTTCTCAACAGTATAATGTTAAGAAATTTAGCTCAAAGTAATAATATAAAACAAGAAAATAGACAAGAACGTAGGGAGCGAGAGAGGAGAGATTCTTGTTTCTTCCATATATTCAAGGGTTTTTCAGGTATGTACAATATGATGCCCAAATCTCTATTTATAGGATGACATTTAGGTAATACAAATGGATGTCATAAACATGGTATTAACTATTGAGATCATGGGGGGAAGATCATGGAGGTGTTGGAGTTTCAATTATAATGGTAAGAAGTAGTTGGAGGTTAATGGAGAAGAGTAGTAGGTGTTACTCCCTTAGGAGTTATGGACATCCACCATAATCAATTATTTCATAACAAAAATTTTTTAGTGAAGGAAAAAGAGTACACATATCATGTAATATGCATTGTCTACTGCCTCGTTAAAAACCTTACAATTGGTGCACTAATGTATCTTGCTAGAACGATAAGTATAACAATATTCTAGCGAGATATAATTTTACTCATATTAGGATATATTGAAGAATCCTTGATATAGATTTGCGTATTCTAACAATTACTTTCAAGATTTTGTTGGTTATGCAATGCAGACATTTTCCTGAAGTTCGTTCTTCGAACAATATATTTGCATGTAAGGGTTGCTATATTATTATTCTACAAGAAGTTAATTGTTGATACCTATTCAAGTCATTCCAAGATAAACAACTGATAAAGCAAGTGACTCGACACACAACATACGTGTGACTTTTCTTTGAAGAGAAGATTCCAATAATATTGAAGATGATGTTGTTTGCATAGCTCAATTGAAAGAAGGATATATCAAAGGAGACATAATAAAACAAATTTTTCAGACACATGGTCTTCAACAAAATGGTAAAATTGATATTCAACAAATTCGTTCATGTGATAATTTTGCTGATCTGTTCACTAAGGCATTGTCAACCTCAATGTTTGAGAGGATGAAATACAATATTGAAATTTCATTGCCTTCAAGAAATAAAGTGATGTTTTCATTAGGGGGAGGCGAATACGCGTTGTACTCTTTTTTCCTTAGCACAGGTTTTGTCCCAATGAGTTTTCCTGGCAAGGTTTTTAACTAGGCAGCAGACAATGCGTATTACATGATATGTGTACTCTTTTTCCTTCACTAAGATTTTTCTCCCACGGGGTTTTTTCTTAATAAGATTTTAATGAGGCACATTATCTGTGGACATCCAAGGGGAAGTGTTATGAAATACATATTATATGGATGTCCACTAATCAAATATAACTCCCACTACTCTTCTCCATTATGTAGATAATCCCCACTACTTCTCACCATTATAATTGTAACTCCCGCACCTCCATAACCTCCCCATGTTCTTTCTCATGTCCTCAATAGTTAATACCATGTTCATGACATCTCTTTGTATTACCTTAATGTCATCCTATAATAGAGGGTTTGAACATCACATTGTACATACTTGGAAAACACTTGAGTATATGGAAGAAATAAGAATCTATCCTCTCTTGCTCCCTACATTCTTGTTTTATATTATTACTTTGAGCTTAGTTTCTTAACAAAATTAGCAATCACTTACCCTTAGGAAGTTTAATAGGGAAAATCTATCTATCTATCTATCTATCTATCTATCTATCTATCTATCTATCTATCTATCTATCTATCTATCTATCTATCTATCTATCTATCTATCTATCTATCTATCTATCTATCTATCTATCTATCTATCTATCTATCTATCTATCTATCTATCTATCTATCTATCTATCTATCTATCTATCTATCTATCTATCTATCTATCTATCTATCTATCTATCTATCTATCTATCTATCTATCTATCTATCTATCTATCTATCTATCTATCTATCTATCTATCTATCTATCTATCTATCTATCTATCTATCTATCTATCTATCTATCTATCTATCTATCTATCTATCTATCTATCTATCTATCTATCTATCTATCTATCTATCTATCTATCTATCTATCTATCTATCTATCTATCTATCTATCTATCTATCTATCTATCTATCTATCTATCTATCTATCTATCTATCTATCTATCTATCTATCTATCTATCTATCTATCTATCTATCTATCTATCTATCTATCTATCTATCTATCTATCTATCTATCTATCTATCTATCTATCTATCTATCTATCTATCTATCTATCTATCTATCTATCTATCTATCTATCTATCTATCTATCTATCTATCTATCTATCTATCTATCTATCTATCTATCTATCTATCTATCTATCTATCTATCTATCTATCTATCTATCTATCTATCTATCTATCTATCTATCTATCTATCTATCTATCTATCTATCTATCTATCTATCTATCTATCTATCTATCTATCTATCTATCTATCTATCTATCTATCTATCTATCTATCTATCTATCTATCTATCTATCTATCTATCTATCTATCTATCTATCTATCTATCTATCTAAAAGGAAGAAAGTGTAACGACCTGACCGGTCGTTTTGAGCTCTAGCGCATCGTTCAGCGGTTTGAAGTTGTGAGCAGCTCCATTTCAGGTATTATGACTTGTAGGTGGGGTTGGAATTGAATTTCGGAAAGTTTAGAGTTGATTTGGAATGAAAATTCTCATTTCAGAAGCCTTAAGTTGGAAGAATCAACTAAGGTTGGAATTTTGAGTAAACGACCTCCGAATCAGGATTTGATGGTTCCTGCAGGTTCGTATGATGATTTCGGACTTGGGAGTATGTCCGGATCGGGGTTTGGATAATCCGGGAGCGTTTCGATGCATATTGTGGAAGTCAACATTTTTGAAGAAATTTCCTAAGTTTGGCATGAAGAGAATTTCAGTGATGTTGATGTCCGTTTGGGATTTCGAGTCTGGGAATAGCTTTGTATGGTGATTCTAGAGTTGGAAGCGCGATCGGAAGTGAATTTGGATGTCCATAGGTCATTTGGNCTATCTATCTATCTATCTATCTATCTATCTATCTATCTATCTATCTATCTATCTATCTATCTATCTATCTATCTATCTATCTATCTATCTATCTATCTATCTATCTATCTATCTATCTATCTATCTATCTATCTATCTATCTATCTATCTATCTATCTATCTATCTATCTATCTATCTATCTATCTATCTATCTATCTATCTATCTATCTATCTATCTATCTATCTATCTATCTATCTATCTATCTATCTATCTATCTATCTATCTATCTATCTATCTATCTATCTATCTATCTATCTATCTATCTATCTATCTATCTATCTATCTATCTATCTATCTATCTATCTATCTATCTATCTATCTATCTATCTATCTATCTATCTATCTATCTATCTATCTATCTATCTATCTATCTATCTATCTATCTATCTATCTATCTATCTATCTATCTATCTATCTATCTATCTATCTATCTATCTATCTATCTATCTATCTATCTATCTATCTATCTATCTATCTATCTATCTATCTATCTATCTATCTATCTATCTATCTATCTATCTATCTATCTATCTATCTATCTATCTATCTATCTATCTCTATCTATCTATCTATCTATCTATCTATCTATCTAT
Source organism: Nicotiana knightiana (assembly GCA_005239525.1). Taxonomy (NCBI): domain Eukaryota; kingdom Viridiplantae; phylum Streptophyta; class Magnoliopsida; order Solanales; family Solanaceae; genus Nicotiana; species Nicotiana knightiana. Next base: position 40,115 of record ML414201.1, on the reverse strand, counting down.
CTATCTATCTATCTATCTATCTATATCTATCTATCTATCTATCTATCTATCTATCTAAAAGGAAGAAAGTGTAACGACCTGACCGGTCGTTTTGAGCTCTAGCGCATCGTTCAGCGGTTTGAAGTTGTGAGCAGCTCCATTTCAGGTATTATGACTTGTAGGTGGGGTTTCTATCTATCTATCTATCTATCTATCTATCTATCTATCTATCTATCTATCTATCTATCTATCTATCTATCTATCTATCTATCTATCTATCTATCTATCTATCTATCTATCTATCTATCTATCTATCTATCTATCTATCTATCTATCTATCTATCTATCTATCTATCTATCTATCTATCTATCTATCTATCTATCTATCTATCTATCTATCTATCTATCTATCTATCTATCTATCTATCTATCTATCTATCTATCTATCTATCTATCTATCTATCTATCTATCTATCTATCTATCTATCTATCTATCTATCTATCTATCTATCTATCTATCTATCTATCTATCTATCTATCTATCTATCTATCTATCTATCTATCTATCTATCTATCTATCTATCTATCTATCTATCTATCTATCTATCTATCTATCTATCTATCTATCTATCTATCTATCTATCTATCTATCTATCTATCTATCTATCTATCTATCTATCTATCTATCTATCTATCTATCTATCTATCTATCTATCTATCTATCTATCTATCTATCTATCTATCTATCTATCTATCTATCTATCTATCTATCTATCTATCTATCTATCTATCTATCTATCTATCTATCTATCTATCTATCTATCTATCTATCTATCTATCTATCTATCTATCTATCTATCTATCTATCTATCTATCTATCTATCTATCTATCTATCT
>ML414201.1:0-27870 GCA_005239525.1 Nicotiana knightiana | reverse complement strand
GTATATATATATATATATATATATATATATATCGCACCTCAGTTGTGCTTTAGTTTTGTAGCATGCAACTTTATCAGTCTCCCCAGGATGGTATTATGCACTTAGCGCGCTTATGATCGATATTCAGTAATTTGTGATAGTGAGCAAATCAGCCCCGTATATATATATTCTTATGTAAATTTTATGTGTTGCACGCCGCAATAGTGTGATGATGAATAAGGTTCCTATATTTATTTTCTTATGTTTTACGTCCTATTTTCTAAGAGAAGTTCATATCAGTTGCGTGAGTTGAATAGTCCCTTCCTGAGTCATTTATTACCTATCATGTTCGTGTTATGGCCTAGTGGCGCGATGTGGTATCATGTGAGGTTGTTGGTCATGTTTGGGGTGATTTGTTGTCTGATCAGTTCATACTGGGTGAGACGAGATTATCGGATCAGGGATCAGTGCAATAAGTTTATGTGAAGTGTATATTAAAGAACAAATACCATTATTCAGGTTCATAATGAAGTGATGATTCTAGTCAAGATGAGGTATTCAAGGATTTTTTAACTCTGGAGTTGGGTATGAATTTCTGCACATTTCCTCCGTTGTGGTGGTATCGTCAGCATTATAGCAGGATATATGTATATTTGTTATGAGGTGCATCGGGAGCACCAGATTCGTGAAATTTTGGCTATTAAGGTTCAGGGAGTGTCATTGTGGTCAGATGATGAGTTATGCGGTGCATGGTGCTGATTCAACAAAGGTATGCGTTCATGTCCTGGGACATCTTGTAGTAGTTGATACGGTGTTTATATGTTGGAAGTAGGCTTGGCAAGGAATTTCAAGTGTTGGAACTAGGTTCTGAGCTTATTATATGGATAAAAGAAGAAATCTTCAGATTAGATCAAGCTAATGTGCTCAACTGGGTTGTGGTAGAGCGGGTAGGTGCACGAGGTGTTAAGCAGTGATTCCAGATAACTCTAGAGCAATTCTTGGCACGTTTGAGGATGAACGTCGGTTTAAGTGGGGGAGAATGTAACGACTCGATCGGTCGTTTTGAGCTCTAGCGCGTCGTTCAGCGGTTTGAAGTCTTGAGCATCTCCATTTCAGGTATTATGACTTGTAGGTGGGGTCGGAATTGAATTTCGGGAAGTTTAGAGTTGATTTGGAAAGAAAATTCTCATTTCAGAAGCCTTAAGTTGGAAGAATCAACTAAGATTGGAATGAGTAAACAACCTTCGAATCAGATTTGAAGGTTCCTGCAGGTTCGTATGATGATTTTGGACTTGGGCGTATGTCCGGATCGGGTTCTGGATAACCCGGGAGAGTTTCGATGCATATTGTGGAAGTTAACATTTTTGAAGAAATTTCCTAAGTTTGTCCTGAAGCGCATTTCAGTGATGTTGATGTATGTTTGGGATTTCGAGTCTGGGAATAGCTTCGTATGGTGATTCTGGAGTTGGGAGCGCGATCAGAAGTGAATTTGGATGTCTGTAGGTAATTTTGGAGTCATTTGGCTAAAGATAGAAATTTGAAGGTTTTTGAGAAATCTGACCGGAAGTGGAAATTTTGATATCGGGGGAATGCGATTCCGAAAGTTGGATCAGGTCCGTAATGTCGAATATGAGTTGTGTGCAAAATTTGAGGTCAATCGGACGTGATTTGATAGGTTTCGGCATCGAATGTGGAAGTTTGAAAGTTCTAAGTTCATTAAGCTTGAATCGGGCCGCGATTCGTGATTTCGGCGTTGTTTGATGTGATTTCGAGGCTCGAATAAGTTCGAATGAGGTATTGGGTCTGGTTGGTAGTTTTGGTTGAGGTCTCGGGGGCCTCGGGCGTGTTTCAGATGCTCAACGGGTCGATTTTTGCCTTGAGAGAGTTGCTGGTTTTCTGGTGTGAGTGCAGCAAGTATTTACTCTATGCGATCGTGTGAGTGGGTGTGCGATCTCATAGAAGGATTTGGAGGCTGCTTGGATTTGGCCTGTGCGATCGCGGGTAGTTGTTTGCGATCGTATAAAAGGATTTGTGAAGGCTGTTGGGTTGTCCTATGCGATCACAGGGTCTGGTGTGCGAACGCATAGAGGAGCTGGGGGCCTGGGGGCCCTTTGGCCTATGCGAACACGGGTAAGGGACCGCGATCGCGGAGTGTTGGCTCAAGGAAGCTCTTCGAACGCGCTGCGAACGCAAAGAGTAATTGGGGTCTGGGCAGATTAGCTTATAAGCGAAATTTGTGGCCAGTTCTTCATTTCTTCCTTGCTTTGGTCGATTTTGGAGGAGCTTCAAGAGAAGATTTCTTCATGCAATGTCTAGGTAAGTAAATTCCTCCCATTTTAAAGTTAAATACAAGATTATATGCATGAATTAGACATGGAAATTGGTAGGAAATTGGGAAATCTTAAAGGAACCTAGAAAATGGTAATTTGGATTTTTAGCCACGAATTTGAGCATGGAATTTAGAGTAAATTGTATATTTGAACTAGTAAAGCTATGGGTAGAATGTATCTTCGAGAAATTTCGGATTCCGGGCACGTGGGCCCGAGGGAATTTTGGTCATTTCACTGAGCGGAGTTGGGGCATTATATAATTTGGAATTGTTGCAAATATTAGAGTATATTTTCATTGGTTTGTCGTTGTTTGGATAGTTTTGGAGTGTTGTACAACGATTTGAGTCGTCGGAAGGGCTTGGAGGCCGGTTATGGAATTTCGGAGCGAGGTTAGTCTCCTTTCTAACCTTGTGAGGGGGAATTATCCCCCTAGGTGAACTAAATAAATATGTGTGACTATCTGCGGGGGCTACGTATGCACACGGTGACNATTTTCTTAAGCATCTAAAAAGAGAATTGATTTCCTTCGCGGGCAATTGTGTTTCCGGATAAGGTTATGTTATTAAACATTATAAAAACTTGGCAAGTGAATTTCGAAAAAGAGTTTAAATACTATTTTTGTGGTTTTCAAAAGAGAAATCTCTCATTTACTCGAGTATTTGTTTTCCCGACGTAGTCGGGGTGGACTGTTGATTGTGCATGATTGCATGTGACCGCTTCGCAATTTACATTCCGCGAGCGGAGTGTTATTTCCCCCACTCTCATGGGAGCGGGCTGTACACCGCGGAGAGATTGAAAGAAATATTATGGTTCGGGTCGTTCGACCCTCGACAGCGCATAGAGATGATTATTATGATGGCTCAGGCCGGTTGTCCTTATCCCGCATGCGCATGCTAAATTGTTAAATATTTTTCATGATTTTTGAAGTGATAAGATATTTGGGGGGAAATAAAGAAGAAATTGTGGATTTATGATATTTGGGGGAAAACAAAGAGGAAATTGTTTATTTAAGATATTTTGAAAAATAACGAGAAAGTGCTAACTGTTTGTTTATTTCCAGTATTTACTTGGATTTCAGTGCCTTATCTATATACTGCTTTACCACCTTTACATGCCTATCGTGTTCATCTTATACTGTTAATTAATTTGCTGGCCCCTAGTGACTGTCTAATTCGACCTCTCGTCACTACCTCTTTGAGGTTAGGCGGGCGACTTACTGAGTACACGTTGTTTTTGTACTCATGCTACACTTGCTGTGCATTTTTATTGCACAGGTAGTTTCATAGTAATGTGGAGGATTCGGATACTTAGGCGAGCTGCATCATCCGGAGGCGATCCGCAGCTGACAGAGTCTCCCTCGTTCTGTATTTGTTTTCATTTTAAATTTCCTAGTCCAATTTGTATTTCGGACAGGCTTTGTGATGATTGTATAAATTCTTAGAAATTGCTCATGTACTTGTGACACCGGGTTCTGGGATGTGTTGGGATATATTTGGGTAATATTTAAATCATTGTTTTACTTAACAGAATTTTATTTAGTTAATATGAAATAAAGTGAAAGGAAATATTTTTTTTTCATAAATGTTAAAATCGAAAATTATTTCAATTAATTAATGATTGGCTTGCCTGACAATGGTGTCCGACGCCATCACGACCTTAGGAATTTTGGGTCGTGACAGAAAGTCAGCCCTAATATTTTGTCCAGTGTCATGTGCATAAAATGCTATGTAGCAATTTAGGACAAATCAGTTAAATAGTTAAAAAATTAGTTTCTCTTTCAAAATTTTGAATTTGAAAACAATTAAATAGGTATTTTATTTTTTAAATATTCGGTAGTTTCCACTGTTTTTAAAATTCGGTAGTTTCTACTGTTTTTAAAATACTGTATTTTTTTTATAAGAAAGAGGAATTCGGACTTCGACGCTGCAATCCCACGCCATTAGTTAGTTTAGGTCAAATTAGTTTCTTTTTAAAAAAATTGAACATAAAAATAATTAAATATGTATATTATTTTATTAAAGAACCAATACTTTCTACTGCTTTTTAAAAACTATATTTTTTATAAGAAAGAGGAATTAGGAATTTGGCACTTCAGTCCCACGCCCTTCCTTCGCAATATTTGCCCTGCAAATAATCCTACAAATTCGGCTTCAATCCCACGATTTCAACTCCTCACCCCACGAATTCTTCTGTCCTAGATTCTCAGTAATATGATTTCATAGTTTTCTCAAATCAGTTTTCTACTTTTACTATATATACTTCTATTTTTTCTCCATTGTGTACATATCAAACAACAATTTTGGACTATAAGAGGTAATTGATATGATTTGTATTTCATGAACAATCTTTATTCTTGTTGAGATTGTATTTCTGGAACAGATTATTTCTGTGAAGTTTGTTGATTGTGTAACTTCTATGGGAACTGTTATTTACCAATCTTAGGGTTATACCACATATTCTTGCTGATGACTTTTTGGAGAATCATCAGCAATTAGTCAATTATTTCACATGATCTCTTGCTTCATATGTGTTTCTATAAGCATTTTGTTGGAGATTCTACTTATATTTATAAATACCTCTGTCTATTTTCAGGATTTAATGGCGGCTGAAATAAATTTCGTTAGAAAAATTAACAGCAAGTCAATGAATTGAAAATTAAAGGTTCGTGTTGTCAGGTTTTGGGAAAATCCAGATTGCTACAGACCTAATACCCCTTTTTCTATTGAGATTATTGTTATGGATGAAAAGGAATTGTTTTAAATTTTATGATTACTCTATTTTGCATTGTTTACATATGCAAAAGTATATTACAGTCATATACAAAATAACTTAGTCATTTTAACTAATTGACTATTTTTTTAGGGCGACCGCATTCACGCAAGTATTGGCAGGTCTTTTATCCAAAGGATCAAACAACAAATTAAGGAACGGATTTACACATCATGAAGAATTTCGTGGTTTGTCCAAATAATATGAAACTTAAGACCAAAGACCACAAGTTTAAGTTGATATTTACACATAAGACCACTGTTGAGGATATACATGATCCACATTTCAACATGTGTATCTTCAAATTTAGAACCTAGGAGCAACTGTCAAATCCTCAAGAATTTGACAATACTGAGCTATTCAGTAATTAAATTTCTCTCATTTTTTCAAGTTTCAGTTTACTTTTCCTTATTTTTTATATATCTTATGAGTGCTAAATGAGAAGTAAATCAATATAATTACAGTACATAAGATTAAAGCTTAAGTTTTAGATTAAAACTGAATTTGTTGACATTGAGATATAAGATTATGAGTAAGGTCTATACGCATCAAAACCTTCTGATTAATCTCTGTTTCCGTGACATCAAAATGTGTTCAAACAAAATATGCAAGGCGATGTTCTCTTCACATGGAATTCCACTTTTGTATCTTTCACTAATTTATTTGAAGAGAATTAACAACTATGTAAATTAACTAGCATCTTTTCTGACAAATAAACTAACAGCTTGGTTCACCTAAGAATGGCACCCATTGACTTAAACTAATAGTTTGGTTCACCTAAGAGTAAATGCATATGGTATGTTAGGCAAGACGCTCATAGTCAAACTCCTGCCAAATATTTTACTTAAGTTGTTATACATACCTGAAAGCTAACTACTTGCTTTTGTTGTAACTAATGAAAAGTAATTGTAAAATTGAGGTGTCCTCTATCAAAAATGACAATCTAATTTATGTCTTAGATCCGTTGGGTATTTTTGACTAAGGAGTGTGTCTGAATTGTATTTGGGAGGTCTGTAGATAAATTAGGCTTGAAATGGCGAAAGTTGAATTTTTGAGAAGTTTGACCGAAAGTGGACTTTTTGATATTGGGGTCGCATTTTGATTCTGGAAGTTGGAGTGGGTTCGTAATATCAATTATTACTTGTGTGTAAAACTAGGGGTCAATCGGACGTGATTTTATAGGTTTCAGCATCGATTGTAGAAGTTTGAAGTTTTAAAGTTCATTAAGTTTGAATTGGAGGGTGATTCGTGTTTTTAGCGTTGTTTGATGTGATTTAAAGGCTCGACTAAGTTCGTATGATGCTTTAGGACTTGCTGGTATGTTTGGTTGAGGTTCCGGGGGCCTCGAGTGGATTTCAGGTGGTTAACAGACCAAATTGGGAGTTGGAAGAATTGTTGAAGTACTGATGTTCTATGTCACCGCACCTGCGGTGGGGTTGGCCACAGCAGACTCGTAGGAGCGAGCGTGTGATCGCAGGTGCAAGGCTGGCTTGGCCCAGCCCATCCGGGGGCACAAGTGCGAGAAGGAAGCCGCATCTGCGTATCCGCAGATGCGGACAAGTGACCACAGAAGAAAAAAGGGGCGGCCTCAGGTAAGGTCGCAGAAGCAGAGGCTCATCCGCAGAAGCGGCACCGCAGGTGTGAGCCCTGGTCCGCAGAAGAAATTTTTTTTACTTTAAATGGAATCCGCACATGCGATGGAATTTCCGCAGATGCAATATCGCAGGTGCGAATAGAAGCCCGCAACAGCAAAATCGTTGGGCAGAAAAGGATGAGTTCGAGGGTTTTATCCCCTTTTCAATTTTGGGACTTTGAGAGCTCGGATTGAGGCGATAATTCAAGGGTTTTTCAGAGAAAGCTATTGGTTAATGATTCCTAACTCATTTATGGTTATACTCCATTAATCTATAATTGATTTCATCATTTAATTAAGGATTTGGATTGAGAAATTTGGGGAAAAAGTTGAAAGGTTCTTCAACCGAAATTTAGAGTTTTGATCAGGATTTTGATATCGGCTTTGAGTAATTTTGGTACGAGTGAACTCGTGGTTGAATGGGTGTTCGTATTTTAGTGACTTTTACCCGATTTCGAGACGTGGGCCCTAGTCGACTTTTTAGGGCGATTTTCGAAATTCTTGTTAAAGTCTTGATTTCATTAATTAGATGAGTCTATTATAGTTTTATGGCATGTAATTGTTTTTGGCTATATTTGGACCACTCAGATTTGGATAATCGAGGAAAGAGCATTCTTATTGACCGATTGAGCTTCGTTCGAGGTAAGTGACTTGCCTAACCTTGTGTGGGAGAAATCCCCTTAGGATTTGGTACTGTTGTGATATTTTTGTGATATGTGAGCACCGTGTACGCGAGGTGACGAGTGTGTACACGTTCTAATTGCTGTAAAATCTGATTTTTTTTTACTAAGTAGTAGCATGTTACACCTTAATTGAGTTATATCGACATGTGTAGTTATCCTGTTTAGTCTAATTTCGCATTTCTACGTGTCTTAAATGCTTAATTGAAATATGTGCAGCATGTTTAGTTGAATTCCTGCCTTTACTTGATTTGTATAAACTTTAGCTGTGGAATTCTTACTGTTAATTGCTTTTTCCATCGATTTGAGCTGTGTGTTTACTTTTGGGACTACGAGGCGGTACCTCGGGAGATCCCCCTGCATATTTACTTTTGGGACTACGAGGCGGTACCTCGGGAGATCCCCCTGCACATTTACTTTTGAGACTACGAGACGGTATCTCGGGAGATCTCCTTGCATATTTACTTTGGGGACTACGAGACGGTATCTCGGGAGACCCTGTTGAGTATTTACTTTTGGGACTAAGATACGGTATCTTGGGAGCGCCCCTGTTGTTATCTCATTGTGTTGTGCTGTTATTTCTCTGTGAATTCTTTCTGTTAAATTCTCCATCTTTCTTCATTTTACTATATCATCTGTCTTATTATTATATCTCAGTAGGGCCCGAACCTGACCTCGTCACTACTCTACCGAGGTTAGGTTTGGCACTTACTGGGTACTGTTGTGATGTACTTATGCTACTCTTCTACACATGTTTTGTGTGCAGATCCAGGTGCTTCTTATCGGCCCCGCTATTAGCTGAGAGTGCTTGCTGTTGTATGGAGACTTCAAGGTACATCTACCGCGTCCGCAGATCTCGGAGTCCCTTTTTATTCCCTTATTTCCATACTTTCTTAGACTCGTAGTGTATAGAGATACTAGTTTTTCTTCTGTAGCTTGTGACTTATGACTACCGGGTTTATGGAAAATATTGTGTATACTCGAGTGTTGGGTTTTGTACATGCCGAGCGGCATCTTATCAGTTATTTAATTATCTGTTGCAGTTTAGTTGCTAAATTTTGCTTTTATTTTTGTTTTTCTGTAATTTGTTAGGCTTACCTAGTCGTAGAGACTAGGTGCCATCACAATGTCTTACGGAGGTAGAATTGGGTCGTGACAAGTTGGTATCAGAGCTCTAGGTCCATAGGTATCTTGAGTCATAAGCCGGTTTGTTAGACTCTCGCGGATCGGTACAGAGACGTCTCTACTTATCTTCGGGAGTCTATGGAACTGTTAGGAAAATTTTCACTTCTTTGATTCATTGTCGTGCGAAATTGTTGACTTCAAAATTTTAAACTTTTTCTTCTATTCTCTCACAGATGGTGAGGACACGCAAAGGCGGATTTAATGACCAGGCACCCGCGCCCCGTGCTAGAGCCGCGAGAGGCCGGGGCCGGGGCCGGGGTAGAGGCTGAGGACGTCCATGTGGTGTAGCCAGAGCACCCGCACGAGCTGCTACAGAGAAGCCCCTAATAGCTCTAGCTGGAGGGCAGGCACCTGAGGTACCTGTTGCTGCACCAGCCCTCTAGGAGACTCTATCGTAGTTTCTGAGCATGTTCAACACCTTGGCTCACGCTGGATTGATTCCACTTGCTCCTTCCAACTATCAGACTGGGGGAGGAGCACAGACTCCCGCCGTCCATACCCCATAGCAGCGGGTTTAGGTTGACCAGGTTCCAGAGATTATACCGATACAGCTGGTAGCTCCAATTCAGCCCGAGGTTAGGGTAGCAGTTTCTGAGGAGGAGCAGCTTAGACTTGAGAGGTACAAGAAATGCCACCTTCTACCTTCAGTGGATTGGATTCAGATGATGCCCCGGGTTTTTGGAGGAGTGTCACCGTATTCTCTGTACTATGGGTGTAGCAGAGTCGAGTGGGGTTTCTCTTACTACATTCCAGCTTAGAGAAGCAACCTATCAGTGGTGGCGTTCTTGTAAGTTGGGTAGTCCGGCTAAGGCATCTTCACTTACATGGACTCGGTTCTCGGACATGTTCTTGAGGGAGTATGTTCCCCAAAGTCTCAGAGACGCATGGCGCGCAGAGTTTGAGCAGTTGCGCTAGGGTTCTATGACTGTGTCAGAGTATGCAGTTCGCTTCAGTGATTTGGACCGACATGCACCAACCTTGGTTGCTACAGCTCGAAAGAGGGTCCGTCGATTTATCGAGGGACTCCACCCCAGTATCAGGCTTAACATGGCCCGAGAGTTAAAGATGGATATTTCTTACCAGCAGATTATGAGTATTGCTAGGAGGTTGGAGGGTATGCTTGCTCGGGATAGAGAGGAGATGGAGGCCAAGAGGTTTCAAGAGTCTAGCACATATAGTGGTACTCGTGCCCCAACTGCAGTTCGTCATGGTAGGGGATATGTGAGTCGCCCCGTTCATTCAGCACTTCCAGCCGCCAGTGGTATTCCGGCCCCTTCTAGGCGCCATGAGCCTTATTATGCGCTGCTAGTATCCAGTGCACCTCCTGCACATGGAGCTTTTAGCGACCAGTCTAGAAGACCTGGCCCGAGCCAATCACAGCATCTACGCCATCTGAGAGCTTGTTTTGAGTGTGGTGGCACTCTCCATATGGTGAGGGATTTCCCCTGACTTAGGAAGGGTGCCCCTCCACAGACTTCTCAGGCACCACGTGCTCCACTGGGTCCTCAAGATATAATTACAGCACCAACTACCACTCCACCTGCTCAGCCAACTCAAGGTGGAGGTGGGGGAGGTAGAGGTCGCCCTATAGGGGAGGCCATGGAAAATATTATGCTCTTCCTGCTCGTATAGGGGCAGTTGCTTCCGACTCTGTCATTGCAGGTATTGTTCTGGCCTGTCATAGAGATGCGTCGGTTTTATTTGATCCAGGCTCCACTTATTCCAATGTGTCCTCTTATTTTGCTCTGTATTTGGGCGTAGCCCATAATTATTTGAGTTCTCTTGTATATGTGTCTACACCTGTGGGAAATTCTATTATTGTGGACCATGTGTATCGGTCGTGTTTGGTGATTCTTAGTGATTTTGAGACCAGAGCTGATTTATTATTGCTCAGTATGGTAGATTTTCATATTATTTTAGACATGGACTGATTGTCGCACCATTATGCTATTCTTTATTGTCACGCCAAGAGCGTGACGCTGGCTATTCCAGGAATACCGTGATTAGAGTGGAGAGGTACCTTAGAATATACTCCCAGCAGAGTTATTTCATTTCTTAAAGCTCAACAAATGGTTGAGAAGGGGTGTAACATGTATCTAGCTTATGTGAGAGATGTCAGTATTGATACCCCTACAGTTGAGTCAGTTCCAGTAGTGAGGGATTTTCCAGATGTATTTCCAGTTGATCTTCCGGGCATGCCGCCCGACAGAGATTAACTTCGGCATTGATTTGTTGTCGGGCACTCATCCCATCTCTATTCCTCCATAACGTATGGCTCCTCCTGAGTTGGAGGAATTGAGACTAGTTACAGAAGTTGCTTGATTAGGGATTCATTCGGAAGTGTGTCACCTTGGGGTGTTCCGGTCTTGTTTGTGAAGAAAAAGGATGGTTCAATGCGTATGTGCATTGATTTGCCAGTTGAACAAAGTCACAGTGAAGAACAGGTTTACATTGCCTCGTATTGATGACCTATTTGATTAGCTACAGGGTGCCAAAGTATTTTCCAAGATTGACTTACATTCAGGCTATCATCAGTTAAAGATTCGGGAGCCAGATATTCCGAAGACTACTTTTAGGACTCTATATGGTCACTACGAGTTCCTTGTGATGTCATTTGGGTTGATCAACACCCCAACAACATTTATGCACTTGATGCACAGTGTGTTTCGGCCTTATCTTGACTCATTCTTCATTGTGTTTATTGACGACATTCTGGTGTACTCCCGTACTCAGAAGGATCATGAGCAGCACCTAAGGACTGTGCTTCAGACCTTGAGAGAAAAGAAGTTATACGCAAAATTTTCAAAGTGTGAGTTTTGGCTAGATTCAGTGGCATTTTTGGGTCATGTGGTGTCAAGTGATAGGATCAAGGTGGATCCGAAGAAGGTGGAAGCAGTGCAGAGTTGGCCTAGACCATCCTCAGCTACAGAGATCCTGATGGGCTGAGCAAGGCCCTCAATAAATCGCCTGACCCTCTCTCTCTCTCTGTAGGCAACAAAAGAATAGCATGTCTAGCCAAATCCACAAAATGATTCTCATACTAGGTCACAGTCATGCTGCCCTGCTGAAGTCACTCAAATTGACGACGCTTCTCCACTCGAGTAGTAACAGGCAAAAACTTCTCCAAAAAGAGATAAGAAAACTGATCCCAAGACAAAGCAGGCGACCCAACTAGTCTAGTCAATAAATAATCCCTCCACCATTTCTTGGTGGAACCAGTCATCTGAAACGCATCGAAGTCAACCCCATTGGTCTCCAAAATACCCATATTACGAAGAACCTCATGACAGATGTCCAGATATTCCTGAGGATCCTCTAAAGTTTCATCACTGAAATGAACAAGGAATAACTTAATGAACCTGTCCAACCTCCACAAAGCATCGGTGGACATAGTTGTCCCATCAACGTGCGACGCTGGAGGAACTAGCTGAATTACCCCAACTGGATTGGTTGCTGGTGTCTGAATCTGAGGAGTAGTCTGAACAGGAGTGTGGACCCATCCTCCAGCCTGAGATACGGTTGCTGCAACAGGGAATGTTCCATTATGGGATACACTCTCCATAATGCCCACTAAACGGACCAAAGAGTCCTGAAGTACCGGGGTGAGCAATAGGCTGAGTCCTGCCCCTGCCTCGGCCCCTAGTAGGAGCTGGTGCTGCTGCTGGAGGACCGGAGTGTTGGTCAGCGGAAGAGGAAGCACGTGTTCTCGCTATCTGCAAGAGAGTAGAAGAGTTCAATCAGTATTTGAGATACCAAGAATCGCACGACAGAGTAGAAATAAAAATGAGTTTGTTCCTAACTTCATAGACTCTGAGAGATAAGTATAGATGTCTCCGTACCGACCCCTCAGACTCTATCAAGCTTGTTCGTGAATTGTGAGACCTATTCAACCTACTGCTCTGATACCAACTTGTCATGACCCAAATTCTCAACCTTAGGGGTCGTGATGGCGCCTAACACCACACTTGCTAGGCAAGCCAATGTTAGAACTTGATTAGCCATTTTTCCTTTGAATATTTACTTAACACAATAAGACAATCTAAAAATAGACTACATCTAAAAGTTTCCAATGCATGCCTTCACAAAAAAAATATAAATGAATGAATAAACCGAGCCACGAACTAAATATATAACTATGACGCTACCCCAGGGCCTGGTGTCACAATTCACGAACTACTAAAGAATAGTACAAATAAATGGGCTGAAAGAAATATATCTCTGTTTCGAATGAAATAAAACAGTATCTAAATTAATAGGAGAAGACTCCAAGAGTCTGTGGACGCCAGCAGATCTACCTCGTGTCTCCGAACAAAATGCACAGCTACTGATATCTCCTAACTCTGGTCAGTACCTGGATCTGCACAAAAGAGTGCAGAGTGTAGTATCAGTACAACCGACCCCATGTACTGAGTAAGTGTCGAGCCTAACCTCGGCAAAGTAGTGACAAGGCTAGGACAAGACACCACATAAAACCTGTACATCGAAATCATGCTAACAGGAAATAATAGGAATAAAAGAATGTAACCAACAATTAATGGGAAGGGAGCATACGATAGGGAATTTTTAACATAAGGAATGAGGAAAACAATAAGGTAAACACAGATAGTGATCAAAACTAATTTTAGCAATCAAATATAGAAAGTAAACTTGCACAGCATCACCCTTCGTGCTTTTACTCTCAGCCTCACCAAATAATAAACAGAATACACGGCAACACCCTTCGTGCTTTTACTCTCATCCTCACCAGAGTATAATTAAGAATTGCACGACATCACCCTTCGTACTTTACTCTCTTCCTCACCTAATAAATAAATCATGCATGGCATCACCCTTCATGGTTTTCACTCTTCCTCACAATATAATTAAATCATGCACGACATCACCCTTCGTGCTTTACACTTTTCCTCACAATCTCATCAAATCATCAACAACATAAAAGGGGATTTCACGAGAAATAGTATTTCATCATAATTTATATCACCATTTAATAATTCAATCTCAACTCAATGTTCTCAACATTTCACTAACAACAATAATCACAGATGATGGGTTTTAAGACAACCAGAATAACAAGAAATAGCATTTGCTCGCATGGTATGACTTGACCACAACGTATAGGTACTCGTCACCTCACCTATACATTGGATTTAAACAACAAACAGGTAACAAGTAGTCATACAATACCTATTCCCTCAAGCTAAGGTTAGACACAACACTTACCTCAATTCCGCAGGCCACTCACTGCTCAATTACCCCTTTCCCTTTCGAATTCACCTCCAATACACTCGAATCTAATCATAATTAGTTTAATACCATTAATTAATTCTAAAGGAACCAACTTTACTGAAAAATTATGGTTTTCCTAAGTTTTCTAAAAAAAAGGTTAAAACCCGACCCCGGGCCCGTTTGGTCCAAACTCGGGGTTCGGACCAAATTCCGTTTACCCATTCACCCCCGAGCCCGAATATGCAATTAGCTTTGAAATCCGACCTCAATTCGAGGTCAAAATCCCATTTTTATAAAATTCCCTAATTCTACCCAAACCCTCAATTTTTACCATGAAAATTCTTGATTTTTGATTTAAAAGTAATGAAAATTTTGGGTAATTGAAAGAGTAGAGTTTAGAATTGATTACCTACACTTTGGGGATGAACTTTGGTGAAGAAAATCGTCCTTAGTTTTTGGTAGTTCAAAAAATAGTGAAAGAAAGGGTTATGTCCGTGTTTAACAGTGTTTAAATATGACTGGGCAGGCCTTCTATGCGATCGCGTGATCCTGCCCGCGTTCGCGATGCTTTACCAACTGGGCCATCTACGATCGTGGCCCAATGGTCGCGTTCGCATAGAAGAAAACCCGGGCTCCTTCCCCAAGCCCAGTTTACTCAACACGTTCGCATGAGTCGGCACGCGTTCGCGAAGGGTATCCCACTGATGCTTCGCGTTCGCGGCCCAGACTTCGCATTTGCGTAGTACAAAAATGACTCCCAGGAATTTTACCCTTCGTGATTGCTGGAGTAGCTTCGCGATCGCGAAGCACAAAATCGTTGGGCACCAGATGCAGCAAAACAACAAACTTTTCTAAGTGTAAAAATACCCCGTGGCCTATCCGAAACTCACCCGAGCCCTCGGGGCTTCAAAACCAAACATGCACGCAAGTCTAAAAACATCATACGGACTTGCTCGTGCGATCAAATCCTGAAAATAACGTGTAGCACTATGAATTAAACCTCAAAACTCATCATTTTTCTCAAGAACACTTAAAGTTCACTATTTCTCAACCGGATGTCCAAATCACGTCAAATAAACTCCAATTTTCACCAAATTTCACATATAGTATTCAAATACTATAACAAATTTTTATCGGACTCCGAAACCAAAATACAGGTCCGATACCAATGGTTTCGAACATTAATTTTTTCTTTATTTCATTAATAATTTAGCTAAACAATTTCTTTCAAAAACTGATTTCTAAGGCTTGGACCTCGGAATCCAATTCCGGGCATATGCCCAAGTCCCATATTTTACTGACGACCCCTCGGGATCGTCAGAACATGGATCTGGGTTTGTTTACTCAAAATGTTGACTCAAGTCAACTAAAACTAAAGTTTAAATTCTAAAAATTAGTATTTCTTATATTTTCACATAAAAACTTTCCGGTTTCACGCCCGGACTGCGCATGCAAATCGAGGTAGTTAAAATTAATTTTTTTATGGCTAATAAGCCTAGAACGGAGCCTTAATTCATAAAGTGACCCCTTGGGTCATCACAAGACTGCTTTGACTACAACCCTAGTATTGGTACTACCTATAGGTTCGGGGTCTTATACTGTATATTGTGATGTGTCATAGATTGGAATCAGCACGGTGTTGATACAGGATGGTAGGGTGATTGCCTACGCGTCCAGACAGCTGAAGGTGCATGAAAAAAACTATCTTGCCCACGACCTTGAGTTAGCAGCTATTGCTCATGCCTTGAAGATTTGGCAACACTATTTGTACGGTGTCCCTTGTGAGATCTACACCGATCACCGGAGTTTGCAGCATCTGTTCAAACAGAAGGATCTTAACTTGCGTCAACGGAGGTGGTTAGATCTGCTTAAGGATTATGATATCACCATTTTGTACTATCCCTAGAAGGCCAATGTGGTGGCGATACCTTGAGCCACCGGGCGGAGAGTTTGGGGAGCTTAGCATATCTACCAACAGCAGAGAGGCCATTGGCGTTGGATGTTTAGGCCTTAGCCAACCAGTTTGTTAGATTGGATATTTCTGAGCCGAGTCGAGTGTTGGCTTGTGTGGTCTCTCGATCTTCTCTTTATGATCGTATCAGGGAGCGTCAATATGATGAACCCTATCTGTTTGTCCTTAAGGACACGGTTCAGCACGATGATGCTAAGGAGGTCATTATTGGTGATGAAGGTGTATTGAGGGTGCATGACAGGCTATATTTTCCCAATGTAGATGGTTTGCGTGAGTTGATTCTCTATGAGGCTCACAGTTCGCGGTACTCCATTCATCCGGGTGCCGCAAAGATGTACCAGGACTTGAGGTAGCATTACTGGTGGAGGAGAATGAAGAATGACATACTGGAATATGTAGCTCAATGTCTAAGTCGCCAACAGGAAAAGTATGAGCATCAACGGCCAAGTGGGTTGCTTCAGAAGTTAGAGATTCCGTAGTGGAAATGGGAGCGAATCACTATGAATTTTGTTGTTGGGCTTCCATGAATTCAGCAGAAGTTTGATGGAGTTTGGTGATTGTGGATGGGTTGACCAAGTCAGCTCATTTCATTCATGTGATGACTAATTATTCTTTCGAGCAGCTCGCTCGAGTTTATATCAGTGATATTGTTAAGCTTCATGGTATGCCAATATCTATCATCTCTGACCGGGGTACGCAGTTTACATCATGGTTCTGGAGGGTCGTGCAACATGAGTTAGGTACTCGAGTTGAGTTGAGCATATCATTTCACACTCAGACGAATGGACAGTCCGAGCGCACTATTCAGATATTAGAGGATATGATTCGTGCGTGTGTGATGGAGTTTGGAGGTTCTTGCAATCAGTTCTTGGCACTTATGGATTTTGCCAACAACAACAGTTATCAGTCGATCATCCAGATGGCACTGTATGAGGCTTTGTATGGTAGGCGGTGTCGGTCTCCAGTGGGTTGGTTCGAGCTGGGCGAGGCTAGTTTATTGGATACAAACTTAGTTTAGGATGCCTTGGAGAAGGTTAAGGTGATTCAGGATTGACTTCGCACAGCCCAGTCTAGATAGAAGAGTTATGCGGATTGGAGGGTTCATGATGTTGCATTCATGGTTGGAGAGTGGGTTCTGCTCCTGGTGTCACCCTTGAAGGGTGTTATGAGGTTTGAAAGAAGGGCTAGCTGAGCCCAAGGTTTATTTGCCCATTCGAGATATTGCGACGTGTTGGGGAGGTTACCTATGAGCTTGCCTTGCCTCCCAGCCTAGCAGGAGTCCATCCGGTATTTCATGTTTCTATGCTCCGGAAGTACCACGACGATTCGTCTCATGTATTGGGTTTTAGATCAGTCCAGTTGGACACAGATTTATCTTATGTTGAGGAGCCAGTGGCTATTTTGGACAGGCAGGTTCGAAAGCTGAGGTCAAAGAACATTGCTTCCGTGAAGGTTCAATGGAGGGGTCAGTCGCTTGAGGAGGAGACTTGGGAAACCGAGCATGATATGTGCAGCCGTTATCCTCATCTTTTCACCACTTCAGGTATGTCTCTATACTTGTTCGAGGATGAATGATTGTTTTAAGAGGGGGAATGTAACGACCCGACCGGTCATTTTGAGAGTAATAGCCCCAATCCCCTGTTTACGGCTTCCCCCGTATCTTTTTCTACTTATGTGACTTGTCAGAGGGTCTTGTTTGTGGTTTTGGAGTGATTTGGGACACTTAGTCCCTAAAACAGAAGCTTAAGTTCTAGGTTTTTTACTGTAGTTGGAACTGCATGAAGACGACTCCAGAATGAGGTTTTGTCGGTTCCGTTAGCTCCGTTGGGTGATTTTGGACTTAGGAGCGTGTACGAATTATGTTTTGGAGGTCTGTAGCTAAATTAGACTTGAAATGGCGAAACTTGAACTTTTTGGGAAGTTTGACCGGAAGTGGACTTTTTTATATCGGGGTCGGATTTTGATTTTGAAAGTTGTGGTAGGTTTGTAATGTCAATTATGACTTGTATGCAAAATTTGGGGTCAATCGGACGTGATTTAATAGGTTTCGGCATCAGTTGTAAAAGTTTGATGTTTCAAAGTTAAGTTTGAATTGGAGGGGGGTTCATGTTTTTAGCATTGTTTGATGTGCTTTGAGGGCTCGACTAAGTTCGTATGATGTTTTAGGACTTGTTGGTATGTTTGGTTGAGGTCCTCGAGGCCTTGAGTGGATTCTGGTTGGTTAACGGACCAATTGCTGAAGCATTGTTGTTCTGGTGTCACCGCACCTGTGGTGGGGTTGGCCGCAAATGCGGACTCATAAGAGCAAGCGTGTGGCCGTAGGTGCGAGGCTGGCTTGGCCCAGCTGGGGGCGCAGGTGCGAGAAGAGAGCCGCATCTGCGGAAGTGACCGCAAAAGCGGAAAGGGGCGAACTGGGGTAGGGTCGCAAAAGCGGAGGGTCCTCCGTAAAAGCGGCCGCAAGTGCGAGCCCTGGTCCGCAGAAGCGGAATTTTTGACTTTAAGTGCACGTGCGATGGAATTTCCGTAGGTGCGACTAGAAGCCCGCAGAAGCGAAGTCGCTGGGCAGAAAAGGCTAAGCTCAAGGGTTTTATCCCATTTTTAATTTTGGGACTTCGAGAGCTCGGATGGAGGCGATAATTCAAGAGTTTTTCAGAGAAAGCTATTGAGTAACGATTCTTAACTCATTTATGGTTATAATCCATTAATTAATAGTTGATTCATCATTTAATAAGGATTTGGGTTAAGAAATTCGGAGAAAATTTGGAAGGTTCTTCAATCGAAATTTTGAGTTTTGATTAGGATTTTGATATCGGGTTTGAGTAATTATAGCGAACTTGTGGTTGAATAGGTGTTCTTATTTTATGAATTTTACCTGATTCTGTGACGTGGGCCAGGGTCGACTTTTTAGGCCGATTTTCAAATTTTTTGTTGAAGTCTTGATTTCATTAATTAGATTAGTCTATTATAGTTATATTTATGGCATGTAATTATTTTTTGCTAGATTTGGGCCACTCAAAGTGGGATAATCAAGGAAAGAGCATTCTTATTGACTGGCTGAGCTTCGTTCGCGGTAAGTGGCTTGCCTAACCTTGTGTGGGGAAAATCTCCTTAGGATTTGGTATCGTTGTGATATTTTTGTGATATGTGAGCGCCATGTACGCGAGGTGACGAGTGCGTACACGGGCTAATTGTTGTAAAATCCATTTTTTTTCACTGAGTAGTAGCATGTTACACCTTAATTGTGTTATACCAGCATGTGTAGTTATCATGTTTAGTCTAATTTCCCATGTCTACGTGTCTTAAATGCTTAATTGAAATTTGTGTAGCATGTTTAGTTGAATTCCTGCCTTTACTTGATTTGTATAAACCTTAGTTGTAGAATTCTTGATGTTAATTGTTTTTTCCACCGATTTGAGTTGTGTGTTTACTTTTGGGACTACGAGGCGGTACCTCGGGAGATCCCCCTGCATATTTACTTTTGGGACTACGAGGCGGTACCTTGGGAGATCCCTCTGCACATTTACTTTTGAGACTACGAGGCGGTACCAGGAGATCTCCTTGCATATTTACTTTTGGGACTATGAGACGGTATCTCGGGAGATCCCATGTTGAGTATTTACTTTTGGGACTACGAGACGGTATCTCGGGACCCTGTTGTTATCACATTGTGTTGTGTTGTTAATTCTCTGTGAATTCTTTCTGTTAAATTCTCCATCTTTCTTCATTTTATTATATCATTTGTCTTATTATTATATCCCACTAGGGCCTGAACCTGACCTCGTCACTACTCTACCGGGGTTAGGCTTGGCACTTACTGGGTACCGTTGTGGTGTACTCATGCTACTCTTCTGCACCTATTCTGTGTGCAGATCCAGGTGCTTCTTATCAGTCCCGCTATTAGCTGAGAGTGCTTGCAGCTGTACGGAGACTTCAAGGTACATCTGCCGCGTTCGCCAACCTCGGAGTCCCCTTCTAATCCCTCATTTCCGTACTTTCTTAGACTCTGGTGTATAGAGATACTAGTTTTTCTTCTATAGCTTGTGATTTATGACTACCGGATTTTTGGAAAAATATTGTATATACTCGAGTGTTGGATTTTGTACATGTCGAGCGACATCTTATCAATTATTTAATTATCTGTTGCGGTTTAGTTGCTAAGTTTTGATTTTAGTTTAATTTTTCCGAAATTTGTTAGGCTTACCTAGTCGTGAAGACTAGGTGCCATCACGACGTCTTACAGAGGGAGACTTGGGTCGTGACAGTCACATGTGCAAAGTGTGTGCCGCGTACCCAAAAACTATTAAATTGAATAGGGCTAAATGCAGAGAAAATTCGACCAATCCATTTTTGAATGCCAATGTTAAGATGCTTAGTAAAGCAAATGGTTCTGTTTTTTCAACTCTTGCCTAAGACCCTATAGACGTAAATTTCCTTTGAAATGTATTTAACCTCTTTGTATTACAAATTTATTGAGAACCTGATGTATCGCCATTATGGCATTGTGCATGCATTTCACATAGTTTATAACATAAATGTAGGATTATGTTGCACTAAAGGGAGGTTCAATAAAATTAATGGTCTAAAGTCAAATTTTAATAAGAGGTCTTATATTTAAAAAAAAAAAAATTAGAATTCATATATGTATACACAATGCATATAAAAAAGTTAGTGTTGTCATTTTATTATAGTATTTGTTTTTGTAGTATAATATTCTCAAATGATATAAGGCCTTTAACTTCACATAGTATTATTATTATTTATATTAGTAAGAGATTATTGAAATAAATAAGTTGTTAGGCATGTATTTACAATAATAGTTCCTTTGATATTTTTGTAAGAATTCGTATTTATTAATATGAAGATTTAAGTAGTTTAATTCAAAGTTCTAAAATATTTGTATCATTAAAAAGTAAACATTCTTTTATTTTTTCTGACAAACTTTTTTTGTACTTTTTTATTTTTCCTGCAAACTTTAATTTTGTCTAAACTAAACTAAAATCATAAATTTATTGTGGGGCCTCAAAATCTCGAGGACCTAGATCAAGGCTTTACTTGCCTCCTCCTTGAGCCACTCATCCATCCTGACATTCTTAATCAATTTTTATAGTCTCAATTAAGATAAGACAATAATAATAAGAGCATTAAAACCAATGAATGTGTCATTCAATTACCAAATGTGAATAAAGTTGTTTGAACAATATGTGCATAGGACAGTGGTCTTAGGGCCTAAAACTATAATTTATTAAAAGACATTTAAACCTCTTTCATAAACTTCATATAATAATAAGAGACTAAAAAAATACCTACATGACTTTGATCTAGTGGTGAGAGCGCAACACATGATGTGTGAGTTAGGCGCACCTCATGGTATTAAACTCTCCATTATACAAAAATATGGCATTAAGTGAAAATGATAAAAGGGTGACCCATATTATCGAGCTTAGAACCTTGCGACACTTGCTCTAGGGATTTATTAGTTAAAAAGACAAGACACAAAAGAACTTGCTTTTTTGATGTATGGATTAATCAAATAGGACAAAAATGAATAACTAAATTAGAGAATTTGAGTTGAAATTAAAAAAGTAAATCGTGAGAAAATCAGTCTTTTTGAGTTTTAGCATTTTGTTCAGTGGTTATATGTCTTGAGTGGTTTCATATTGTGTATTATAACTTGCGTGTACAGTCGAATTCAATTTTCAGATGTTTCGGGATTGAATTGGATAAGCGGTTCTCATTTTAGAAACTTAAGTTGGAAATGTTGACTATGTTTGACTTTTGTGGAAATAACCCAGAAGCGGTATTTTGATGGCTCTAATAAGTTCGTATCATGATTTTGTACTTGGGCGTATGGCCGAAATTAAATTCGGAGGTTCCTAGATCGATTTGACTTATTTTTTCGAAAGTTGGCAATTTGAAGGTTTAGAAATTCTTTATGTTTGACCATGGTTTTATTTTATGGCTATCGAGTTTGAAATTTAGTTTCGGGACTTGGAATATGTCTGTTTTGTTATTTGAAACTTGTCTGCAAAGTTTGGCGTCATTCCAAGTTGATTTGATAGAAATCAGACGTGCAGTTGTGTTTTTAGAAGTTCTTGAGTTTCATGTAAATTTTATGTATTTTGGAGGTCCGATTCATGGTTTTGGATGTTTTTTATGGTTTTATCACGCGAGCGAGTTCGTGTTATGTTTTATACTTGTATTGATATTTGGTATGGAGTCTCAAGGGCTTGGGTGAGTTTCGGACGCGTTTTAGAGTACTGGGAGGAGTTCTCGCTTTTGGTGGTTTCTGCATAGATACTTGCGAGACTTTGTTCGCATTTGCGAGGTGGGACATTGCTTTTGCGATATAGGTTGGGGACTGTTGGGTTCGCATTTGCGAACTTAGTATTCGCATTTGCGATGAGGTCTAGGCTAGGCAGTGATCGCAATTGCGGTTATTTGGTCGCTTTTGCGAAATGTTCAGCCATAGCATTTGCAATTATTGTGTCGCATTTGTGTAACGACCCGACCGATCGTTTTGAGCTCTAACACATCGTTCGGCAGTTTGAGGTCGTCAGCAGCTTCGTTTCAGGTATTATGACTTGTAGGCATGGTCGGAATTGAGTTTCAGGAAGTTCGGAGTCAATTTGGAAAGAAAATTCTCATTTCGGGGGCCTTAAGTTGGAAGGATTGACTAGGATTGGATTTTTGAGTAAACAACCTCGGAATCAGGATTCAAAGGTTCCAGCAGGTTCGTATGATGATTTCGGACTTGGGCGTATGTTCGGATCGGGTTTTGGATGGCCTGGAGGCATTTCAGTGCAAATTATAGAAGTTAGCATTTTAGAAGAAATTTCATAAATCTGGGTTGAAGTGTATTTCGGTGTTATTGATGTCCGTTTGGGATTTCGAGACTGGGATTAGCTCCGTATGGTGATTCTGGAATTGGGAGCGCGATCGGAAATGAATTCGGAGGTTCGTAGGTCATTTTGAAGTCATTTGGCTAAAGATAGAAATTTGAAGGTTTTTGAGAAGTTTGACCGAGAGTTTGACTTTTTGATATCGGGTTCGGATTCCAATTCCCAAAGTTGGAGTAGGTCCATAATATCGAATATGACTTGTGTGCAAAATTTGAGGTCAATCGGACGTTATTTGATAGGTTTCGGCATCGAATGTAGAAGTTTCAAGCTCTAAAGTTTATTAAGTTTGAATTGGGGTGCGATTCATGATTTCGACATTGGTTGATGTGATTTGAGGTCTCGAGCGAGTTCGTATCATGTTATGGGATATGTTGGTATAATTGGTTAAGGTCCCGAGGGCCTCGGGTGGATTTCGGAAGGTTAACGAAATGCATTTCGGACAAAAAAAACTGCAGAAATTTCTGCTGCACTTTTGGACAGCACTGGTGCATCGGGGAGCTGATTTTGGAGGCATATATATCAAAATATATAAGGAATCTGAAAATTTGCAAAACATAAAAGTTGTAGACCTTGTATTATAGTTTCCATAAAGTTAAACCATTCATGATTTGAATAGTTGATCAGAAAGTTATGATCGATTGAAGATGGATGGTGAAGCAGTTTCGACAGAATTTATTGATGCATGGAGCCAACTTTGGAAGCTCATATCTCGGAATATATAAAGAGTTATATGGTGTACAACCTATCAAATGAAATATCTTCGAGTCTAGTTTCTAAATATTCAAACCGTTGTCATTTGGATATTTTTACAAGGAGCTATGGGCGTTTTAATAGAAGGTGTACAGCAGGAGAAAATCATAATAGGATGTACTACCTGCACAGCGTAAGGTACAACTCGATGAAGCCTGGGCAGATTGTTTTAAAAGCAAGTTTTGGCCCATTTCTTTCGTTTGGCTTGGACGATTTTGGAGAGTTCAAGGAGGGATTTTCACCAAGCAACACTAGATAAGTGATTTCTTCCTATTTTTGAGTTAAATATGTGATTAAGGATCAAATTAACAGTGTTTATTTAGGGAAAATCAGTGGAAAAAGGGGAAACTAGCGCTTGAGTTTAAGAGATCTTCTAGGGGTGATTTGAGGGGTCATTTGGACTCCGATTTTAGCCTTCTTTATATGTACGGAATCGTGAGATGATGAAGATCATTTTGGTATAAAGTTTGTCGAGTCCCGACACGTGGGCCCGGGGATCGGGTTTTGGCTAATTTCGGATTTTGTGCATAAAGTTGATATTTTTCGGTTGGGCTTCATTCCCCTAGCATATTTTGATGTGAAAAATATGAACTTGATAGATTTGGAGCATTCGGAAGTTGATTCGAGGGGCAAACATGTTGCGGAGTAGCTTTTCGGGCTAGTTTGAGGTAAGTAATGTCTTTAAATCCTGTCCTGAGGGTATGAAACCCCGGACTTTACATCCTTTCACGGTTTTGGAGTGACGCACACACTGGATGACGAGTGTGGGGCGTGCACGAATTGGAAATTTGGAAATATGTTTCCTTTTTAGGCAACTATTGAGTTGCGAAACTACTTTTAAAGCCTATTCTTTATAGTATTGATATGTTTTGATATAATTGGGATGTAAGCCATGTTTGGGGCCTAGTGCCGACCTGTTTTAACCCCTTGGGGGATATTTTCCTGATAATTTCTCATTTAGAATGTCACGACCCAAAATACTAACTCAGGTCGTGATGGCGCCCAACACCAGGGTTAGGCAAGCCCATACTTAAAATACTAAGGATTCCTCCCATGCTTGGTTAAACATCCCAATACGTGCCAAGTTTTAAAGTTCAAAGCATTTATTGAAAAAGATAGCAAGCCATTTTTACAAAAAGCAGTCAAAAGAGGAATGAGTCAATATATATATATACAGACCCGTAGACCAAAATAACAACTACGTGTGTTCCAGGAACCAATGTCACAAGTCCTACGGGCATACTAACAGAATATACAAAACATAGTATCCAATCCCACTGTCTAAAAGAAATAGACGGGAAATAAGCAAAAGAAAACTCCATGGTGCTGCCGAGGATCGTCAGGAGAAGCATCTCACCGTGAAGTCGGGTCCAACTAAGATCAGGATCGAGCTCCGGTCTGATAACCAGATACACTAGCCTCAGAACCTGTACAATTAAGTACAGAAGTGCAACATGAGTACATAAAACAAATATGTACCCAGTGAGTATCCCGCCTAACCTCAAAGAGGTAGTGATTAGAGGTAGACGTGATACTTACTAGGGTCAACATTTCTAAATAACATGATTTAATAGGAACTAGGCAGGCATAACAGTCGTAGAAATCACAAAGATATAAATTATCAAGTATAGTTGTATTTACCTTTGCATGTCAAATTTCACTAGCACATAATGTACTAAATTCCCTTATTAACATCAACTAGTTTATACAATTACGACAAATTCCCAGTAAATCATACAACACATAATAGGCCGGAAGCATACGGCCGAAACCTCGCGAAAATAAATGTGCACTGTTGAGGGTCGAATGGCTCGAACCATAGATGCATCTATTACCCCGCTCGCGAATCTAACATGCGACGCAGTTGACATAATAGTAGGTCTATTCTGCTCACGAATCATACATGTGACGCGGTGTCGTATACATACATAAAATTATCAATTTTTTTCAGGAATTAACAGAGATTATTCTTTAAGGCAAGAACTTAAGCAATATATCTTGGAACACAACTTCCTAATATTCTCATGCCAAATCAAGGATAATAAGCAACTCAAAATACGTTTAGGAATACATGTAAGGCAGATATAAGCATGCTCGTGAGTCCTAGAACTGCCCAACATAACATAGTAGTAACTACGCACGGACTCTCGTCACTTCGTGCGTGTGTAGCCCCCGCAAATAAGAAACATGCAATTATTTATAATCACCTATGGGGACAATTCCCTCTTACAAGGTTAGAAAGGAGACTCACCTCGTGTCGAACCTACTCCCCGGACCAAGAAAGCGCCCGAAACTTCGAACTCTACACCCGAGGACTCAAAGTATGGAAATCCTCCTATTACTAAGTTAAATTCGCCATTCTTGAAGAAATCCTAAAATCCCACCCCGGGCCCGCATGCTCGGATTCCAAAATTTTTCGAAGGAAACCCATAGCCTAAGGATCATTAATCTACGATTTTTGAATAATTTCATAGCTAGGCTCTAGGTTACTACCCAAATTTCTAAATTTTCACTAATTAAGTAGTTAAATTCCACTAAGAATGCATGCATTAACTAACTCTGGGATTAAATCTACTTACCTTTCAGTGGTTGAGTCATTGAGCCCTTTTCCTAAGCTCTCAAGGTGTAATGGAGGAAGAAGTGAAGAAATAATGAAGAATCCCGTATTTAAGAAACCCACTGTCTGACAGTGTTTCTGCACCTGCGGCTCGAGAACCGCACTTGCAGTCTCGCACCTGCGAGCAAAGGCTCACACCTGCAGAAATGGACGAGGAAGCCTGGGCCCGCACCTATGAAGGGGAGACCGCACCTGCGGCTCCGGTCCTGCAGAACTTGGTTCGCACCTGCGAGAAATGGGTTGCACGTTGGTGATCGGACCTGCGAGGCTGGGACCACACCCGCACCTGTGACTGGATTACCGCACCTGCGGTCAACACTAACAGGTGCACCAGCAGCTATTTCAGTTGGTTTTTGGCCTCGTGTGGTGTCCGGGAGGCACCTGGGCCCACCCGAGCCCCCGTCTGAATATACCAACAAGTCCTAAATCATAATACGGACTCGCTCGAGCCTTAGGAACACCCAAAATAATGCTAAAACTAAAAATCACACCTCAAAACCCTAGAACAAAACTTAGGAACTTTAAGTTTTTTCTTGACTTCGCTAACAACGCGCCGAACCGACCTATACTACTCGGAATGACACAAAATTTTGCAGGCAAGTCATAAATGACATAACGGTACTATTCCCAATCTCAGAATTCCGTTCAGACTTCGATAACGCAAAAGCACGTCCCAAACCACAATAGGAACTTAAGAAACTTCTTATTTCAATATTGGGCGCCGAAATGCTCCCGGGTCATCAGAAACCCATTTCAAACATACGCCCAGGTCCGAAATCATCATACGAAGCTACCAGAATCGTCAAAACTTGATTCCAGATCGTTTACCCAAAATGTTGACCGAAGTCAAACTTGGCCTTAAAGTCCAACCTTAAGGAACCAGGTGTTCCTATAGCACTCTAAACACTTCCGAATCCCGGAACACCCGCCCCCACAAGTCATAAATCATAATAAGCCGCTATGGGAAGTTTCATTTAGGGGAACGGGGTCCGATAACGCAAAATGACCGGTCGGGTCGTTATATTATCCACCTCTTCAACAAACGTTCATCCTCGAACGGGTCTAGAATCATACCTGAAGTGCTGAATAAGTGTGGATATCTGCTCCGCATGTCCTCCTCGGACTCCCAGGTCGCCTCCTCAACTGGTTGGCGCTTCCACTGGACCTTTACGACAGATACTCTCTTGGACCTCAACTGGCGGTCCTGTCTATCAATAATAGCAACTGGCTCCTCCTCGTAGCCCAACCTCTCATCCAACTGAATAGTGCTGAAATCAACCACGTGAGAGATGTCGGCGTGGTACCTCCGGAGCATGGATACATGAAAAACTGGATGAACTCCTGACAAACAGGGAGGCAAGGCCAGCTCATAAGCAACCTCCCCAACTCGCCTCAACACCTCGAAGGGACCTATAAACCTCGGGCTTAGCTTTCCCTTCTTACCAAACCTCATAATACCCTTCATAGGCGAGACTTTCAACAAGACCCTATCTCCCTCCATAAATGATACATCACGCGCCCTCTGATCCGCGTAACTCTTATGTCTGGACTGTGTTGTGCGAAGCCTCTCCTGAATCAACTTCACTTTCTCCAAATCATCCCTCATGAGGTCGGTGCTATATAACTTAGCCTCGCAAGGCTCAAACCACCCGATAGGAGAACGACATCGCCGACCATACTGATGAGTGGCTAGAATTCATGATTTTAAGCATTATATACCTTGCATTTTATGAGCTTTAATGATAAAATACACGTCGTATGTGCCTAATAGGGTTTATTTTATGTGTAGGTGAATTGGAAATGGAAACGGGGCTAAACGGATGCAAATAC
>ML414199.1:40591-73217 GCA_005239525.1 Nicotiana knightiana | reverse complement strand
AAAAAATGAAAATTTTTTTTTTTTTTTTTTTTTTTTTTTTGTTGTCAAAATTTGATTTTCTTGCTGAGTTCATAAAGTAGTTTTACCACGTGACCTCAAAACATTGGATTATGTTATGCCCGTGTTCCTTCATTGTTGTAAAACTCCTCTTAGCATTCCCAGCTAAACAAAAAGCATTCATTTAAGTGAAATCCGTGCCCCTCGGCACGGCACCAGATAAATTATTCAAGGGTGATATTCAGAAGAAGGGGAATAAAATGGACAAGAAAAAAGCATTCGTTTAAATTTCAAGTGGTGCACATGCATAAAAGCTGAGTATCTGGATAGGTCGTTCGTGGATAGACATTTACTCCTGCATAATCACTGATCTCCCATGTAACCTCATAGAACAAGGTAATCTAGGACGCTAACATAATAAATTATGGTCTCACTTCCAGATGTATACTTGATGAGTTCTTAATGCAACATGTCAACTGACATTGGCACTGCTTTATGGTGCTTCTGTCGCCTAATTGTGAGGTGAATTTGCTATTATGTACGGCTGCTCGCCTTTTTTATTTTTTCCACAAGGAAGCCTAACTATTGTTACTTTCATTGCCCTTAGGTAATGGATTAAAACTGTTAGGAGAAGGAAAAGACATATGTGAGAAAAAGAGGAACAGATTGACTTGTATCTATTCCCTGTATTGAAATAAACACCCCGATTATGCTCTTACACTATTTTTACATACAGTAAATGTACACTTCCAATTTTGCAGGGATGGTTGTGACCTCTTTAAATCTCTTGCCATGCGGAAGACTAGAGGGTGGGCGAATTGCACAAGCTATGTTTGGCAGGAGCACTGCTGCTTTGTTATCTTTTGCAACTTCCCTGTTGCTAGGGATAGGTGGTCTAAGCGGAAGCGTGCTATGTCTGGCGTGGGGACTCTTCGCAACCTTCTTCCGTGGTGGAGAGGAGACCCCTGCACAAGATGAGATCACCCCCCTTGGAAATGAGAGGTTTGCTTGGGGTTGTGTACTCTTCTTGATGTGTTTCCTAACCCTTTTCCCCAATTTGGGTGGTACATTCTCCAGCTCATTTTTTGGTGCTCCATACTTCCGCGGTGATCTGTAATTGTGTATACTTATAGAAAATATATTGTAAAGTGCAATTTTTTTGTTAAGATTAGGTGCTAGCTCTCTAATTGAATGTTTAGATGCACATTTTGATACCTTCCAGTGAAGTTATTCAATGAAATGGTGCGAAACGGCATAACCTATTAGCAGAGATCATATGCTTGAAGTCTTCAAGCCAACTATCCTGCTTCCTGTTGACTGATTGTGTAAGTGGTTTTTGTGTAGAGGCAGATGTTCTGATCTTCTCTGAAATATTTCTGGGCATAGCTATGGCTAATCTGGATATGCTGGTTTCATTCCCCAATAATAGGATTTGCATCATGATATGAATCATAAAATAACAATCACTATATCAGACCTATTGTAAAGCAGGAACCAGGTAATTGATTTCATGATTTGTATCCCAAGTTGATAGCAGAAAAAAGTAGATGAATATATCCAGGCTAAGAGGTTCTTAATTATTCACAGAGGTGGATTCCGGATTTAAATTTGATAGGTTTAACATTTATAATCTTTCAACACATGGGGTTTGGATTTTATTATTTGTTGAAATTTTGGTGGTTTCACATGTATATCTCTGTCTTGTGTGAAAAATGTTGTGTTCAATTAGTCCGGTCTATTTATTATAGGCAAAATACATCGGCAGGCCCTTTAACTTGTCGTCACTTTTCACCTTGACACTTTTTCTTGACTATGTTCCACCTGAACCTCATAACAAGGTTGCTACTGTGCCACTTAGACACAAAAAACACACGGGTCACTATAAGTCAAGCGCGTGTATATAAGCGCCTGCTAACGTGTAATAGCCGACGAATAATAACACTTCCATGTGGATTTATTGTCCACGTAAGATCCATGTGTACTGGGTAAATCCAACTCAAATAGATCGGGTTAAAAATTAAAAGACCCAACCCATTTAATTACCTTTAATCGTTACATCCGACAGTAAAAAACCTAATCTCATTTACCGTTCCACCGTCTCCCTCTATCATCTTCTCCTTCCAAAATCGATTGCTCCATCAACAAGAAGGTCAAGGAAGAGATCAAATTACTCTTTTACTAGTATATTCGAGTTAATCTTTTATGGAGATTTTAGTTATTTATTAGGATTTTTTGTTAGTAATGGTGTTTTTGGGAATTGTAGATATAAAAATAGGTTTTTCATTTCTCTTTGTCGAATCTTGCTCACTGTGCTCACGTGTTGCTTTTTTTGTTCACTTTAGGTTAAAATCATGTCAGTGGACGAATACATTCTTGTCCGCTTTCACCATGGTGGAATCTTTACCGAATCTCCAGGTGCGAAATATGTCACTAATATAGAGGTAAATGAATTTTCTATTGACAAAGACCATTTCTCCTTGTTTGAACTTCAATATTACACAAGGGTGTTGGGTTATGCAATTGTTGGGGTTTTTTATGTCTTTAACCCTAAGTCCAAAGAATTTGTCTTGATTGAAAATGATTAACGACTATATAATATTGTTTGTTACTGTAAGGAGGGTATTTTAGACTTATACATTTCACATGTTGAGATAATTCCTGATAGTGTGGTCCCAATTGGGTATTTATGTGGGCCAGAGGCTGTTCAAGAAAGTAACAACACAATTAATAATCCAACTAGGGCAACAACATAAGATGGTGAAATCACTATAAATGGACCACAACCAAGTGAACAGCCTCCACATGATGCTGTAATTGGTGGGGAAGGGGCTGCTGCTAGTGGTGTTAATTTAGAAGATGAAGTTGCTAGTGTAGAGAACCTAAATGGTGGAGAAGGGGATAATGAAGAAGAGGTAGCTAGTAGTGAGTCAAACCTTGGAGAACTTCCTGATGAGGATGATAGTGAAGTTGATGAAGAGGCTAGGGCCTTTAGAAATGAGAGGAGAACTAAAAAGAATGCTACCAGAAGGAAGAAATAACCTGAAACTGCTAGTGTGCCTGTAGGAGAAGCTGGAATTGATAGAGGTTTTGAAGATATAGGACTTAACAATAAAGCGAAATATGTTGGCCGATTAGGAGGTGATGAGGAGTTCATTGACAGTTTTGATTGTGGCGGTGATGATACTGATGAAGAGGTAGAGATGGATTTTCAACATGGTGTTGACCTTCTAAGTAGAAGAAAGAGCACAAAGGTTAGATATGACACTAACTGTGAAGTGGCAATTTTTGAGTTGGGAATGATATTTAAGAATGTTGGAGAGTTTAGAAGAGCAGTGGCTGATTATACAATAGAGTATAAAGTTCAGTTAAAACTTAAACCAAATGAAAAGGGTAGGGTAAGGGTGAATTGTAAATCAAAAAAATGCAAGTGGGAGTTGTATGCTTCAGTTGATAGAGATTCTGGTGACTTCATGATAAAAAAGTACTATCCTATTCATAAATGTCAACCACTAAACACCAACAAGATATGTAATTCAAAATACATTGCCAACAAATTCAAGAAAGAACGTATTGCTGCTCCTTATATGAGAATTTGGGAAATTTAAGAACTAGTTAGGGAGAGGTTGGGATTGTATATTGGAAGAACTAGCTTATAGAGCCAAACAGATT
Source organism: Nicotiana knightiana (assembly GCA_005239525.1). NCBI lineage: Eukaryota > Viridiplantae > Streptophyta > Magnoliopsida > Solanales > Solanaceae > Nicotiana > Nicotiana knightiana. The sequence goes on along the minus strand of ML414199.1, from coordinate 69,551 downwards.
GTTCTGAGAAAGTTTATGGGGGATTGGAAGATGGTGTTTGCCAGATTTTGTGACTATGCTGACAGTATTAAGGAAACCAATCCTGGCAGCTCCTGTTTTGTAAAAATTGACAGAGAGTCTGAGCCTGGAAAGAACCTATTTTTGTACTTCTATGTATGTTTTGAGGCACTCAATAAAGGTTGGTTAGAAGGATGTAGGAACATTATTGGTTTGGATGGTTGTTTCCTAAAGAGAAACTGCAAGAGTGAATTACTAGTGGTTGTGGGAAGAAATGGGAACCAACAAATGTTTCCTATTGCTTGGGCTGTTGTACACCATGAAACTAAACATTCATGGAGTTGGTTCCTCAGTCACTTGAAAGAAGATTTGCAACTTGGTGAAGGACATGGCTTAACAATAATGTCGGATATGCAAAAGGTAAACTGTTTTGTATATACTGTTTTGATTCATAGTTTAATTCTAATGTTGTTTGCATATACTGTTTTGCAGGGTCTTTTGATATCAGTTAAGGAGTTATCACCTATGGCAGAACAAAGAATGTGAGCAAGGCACGTATGGTCTAACTGGTCTAAGAAATGGAAGGGAGAAGAAAGGAGCAAACAATTTTGGAGGGTTGCAAAAGCCAGTTATCTTTTCAAGCACAACAATGAAGTTGCAAAAATGAGGAAACTTGGCTCTACTATCTGTGAAGATATGATGAAGTACCCAAGAGAGTCATGGTGCAGGTAGGGGTGGGCATCGGTCGGTTCGGTTCGGTTTTGAATATTATCGGTTTTGCCTATCGGTTATCGGTTTACAAATATAATAATCCGATAACCAAACCGATAAGATATTGGTTATCGGTTATCGGTTAATCGATTATCAATCATTATCGGTTCGGTTATCGGTTTACCCGATAAGATAAAATAACTAAAATAATTTCGCAATATATAAAACTGTCGAGTTCTCAATTATCGTGAGCCAGAAGTCAAGAAATAGATCAGATTTTCGTTGTCTTTGACAACTTTATGATGCATCAATATAGGATTACAAAGGTGGAATGTAATATGATTGTATTGATAATAAAACGTGGAATATGATTTGTATGTTCAACTAGAAGTGGAAAAATTCTGAAAAAAGTGGGATAAAATAGTAAGACGACGTTACACAATCAAGTCTTTAAGATACTGGTTATGTTACGATAATCTATATGAATATTTATCAGTAATTATGAATTGATAATATCAGAAATTGGCTAACCCATGTATCAAATAAACAGAAGTTTACTGCTTATGATTCTTAATATTCCAAAAAGAGAAACACTTGTTAAAATTATAAGTGTTTTATAATTTTAGATTTGTCCAAAAAGAGAGAAACACCTATCCAACCTGAGGGCGTGATGCGACTGACGAGTGACGCCGGCCTGAGTCTTGACGGGCTGACTAGTGACTGGTGACTGGTGACGGCGTGAGCCGTGAGGCGGAGAACTGGTGAGGGCATGAGCCGTGGTGAGGCGGGGAACTGTTGGTTGGGCCGTATGGGTGCGGCGGAAAATTGAGAAACTGATAAAGAGAAACTGACTTACTGAGAATTGAGAAACAATAGGGAAAATGAATTATGAAACCCTAGTATAGTATGTATATACTTAAGGGTAAATTAGTAAATTAGTTAATTCTTATTGGGTTATCGGTTTTTACCCAATATCAGAATTTCAAACCGAGCTTGAACCAATAACCCAATAAAATTTTTTTTTACCTGTTACCGAACCGTTAACCCAATAACTCAATACCGATAACCCAATAAATAATTAACGGTTCGGGTTATCGGTTTTACCCGATATATGCCCACCCCTAGGTGCAGGGCATTCTTTCAAGAACATTCCAGGTGTGACATAGTAGAGAATAACATGTGTGAGACATTTAACTCATGAATATTGGCTGCTAGGCACAAAAGTATTGTTACCATATTAGAGGAGATTAGGCATAAGATCATGTCTAGACAGGCTGATATCATAAAATTTGCTGAAACTTGGATTTCATATATATCACCTGGCTAGACTAACCTTAGAAGAAAATAAGGATTTGGCTAGAGAGTGTCAAGTTATATGGAATGGGCAGGATGGGTTTGAAGTCAAAAAAGGAGATTTGAGGTTTATAATTGACATTAGGATGAAGACTTGTAGTTGTAGACTTTGGAGGTTGAGAGGAATCCCATGTGAACATGTTGTATGTGCATACTATCACATACAAGATGATCCAGATCAATATGTGGAGCATTGTACACAAAGAAAATATTTATGAAGGCTTATGAACATTTCATTCAACCAATTCCTAACCTGAATATGTGGCCTGAGAGTAATAATCCTACCATTGAACCACCAGCCCCAAAGCCAATGTCAGGCAGACCCCAGAAAAACAGAAGGAAGGATAGAAATGAACCTAAGAAGAAATTGGTAAAGCTGTCCAAAAAAGGAGTTAAGATGACATGTTCACATTGTCATCAAGTAGACCACAACAAAAAAACAAGTAGAGTAAAGGTATGATATGTTTTTATCTAGCTTTATATTAATCATTTAAGCTTAAATTAACTGTATGTATCTATTCATTTTAGAGTGCAACTGGAGAGTCTTCAAGTAGACAAGAAGCACAAGGAACTCAATCAAGTCAACCAACTCAAAAGAGTTCAGTCTGTGATGACACAACAACAATTGTTCCCAAGAAAAGAGCAATGGCACCAAGTGCAGCTATTAGACCTACAAAAGGTGCATTTCCAGATGCACTCCCTCAAACTGCTCCCAGGGGAAGAGCCCCAAAACCAAAAGCAGCAAGAGGATCTTCTTCTGCTGGGAAAAGGGGAAGAGAACCTCCAGAATCATCTGCTGCTTCAGGAGAAAGAAGGGCAAGAACTGTTGGCCTTGGATGCTACACACAGAGACTGGAAGGACAGTACTTAATGTAAGGCTTCTGATTGGCTTTGCATCCTGGTTTATAGTTATTTTAACCCGGTTACTTAGGTTTCTGATTGGCTTTCTTATTTATGCCAATTGCAATCTGGTTTGTCAAGTGAAAGGGTTGTCAACCATAGGACTAGAGTAAGGAGCGGAACAAATGTGAATCTAGATGATGGAATTAGGCTTCCAGGACTTAGATGGAATGGGAGAGATGCAATTACTACTTCGCAACTGCAGCAAATGAGTGCAAGTAGAAGGAACCAAGTTGGAACACAAGCACCATCGCAGTCTTCAACTCAAGTGATCATGGATAACTAGCCAAAAACAGATAGTGACCAGCAATACTTTTTCAAGTTGAATGTAATAGGCAGCACTTATTTTGTAATAGGCAGAACTTCTTTATGTAATAGGCAGCACTTCTTCAAGTTTATGCTGCACTTTTATGTAATAGGCATCACTTCTTTTGTTGAATGTAGTTTTTGTTAAAAAACTTCTTTATGTAATAGGCAGCACTTCTTCAAGTTTATGCTGCACTTTTATGTAATAGGCATCACTTCTTTTGTTGAATGTAGTTTTTGTTAAAAAACTTCTTTATGTAATAGGCAACACTTCTTCAAGTTTATGATGCATTTTTATGTAATAGGCAGCACTTATTTTGTTGAATGTAGTTTTTGTTAAAAACTTACTCAAGTGTTGAGTGTAGTTTATTGCACTAAGTACCTTTTGGCAGAATTGTTCCACTACTTCTCTACATAAAGTATTTGCACCACCAATTTTAAGCAATAAAGTAAGGCAGAAACAAAGATACATTGCATTGATTTTGGAGTATTAATTACACAAATATGATCCCTACAATCCCAAGTACAACAACAATGAACAAAAGTAGAGCAAGAACATTTTCCCAGATTACAATTGCATTTTTTCCAGTTAACTCGCCTAAATTACAATTACATTTTCCCAGAAACTTGGTTCAGTCCATCAACAGGAGAAAGAACATGAATAAAGTCATATCATTAACGCCAAAATAACAACAAACATCACTGTGTTCCTCCATTTTTTGCTTGATCTCTCTCTTGATTAAATGCCTTCACTCTCTTTAACAAACCCCATATAACTCTATTCACTTGCTCAGGAAACTCGTCCTCAAACCATCTAAAATATTTACATCCCCTATTGTCCTTCAAAAAAAAAATTGATATAAATCAATGGCAGAAAATTCATATAAAGAATTTGTTGAAGAATAGACTTACTTTTCCAATTTTGCATACAAAGAACCTTCTTCCTGGGTTAGCAGCACTCCATGAAATTTTCATTTCACATGGACGACCACATCGACAATATTCAACAATTTCGGTATTTTGGGATATTATTCGAACAGAAATTAAGAGATGTAGCAGGGAAGATTACGTAAATAATTCGACTAATGAGGATGGAGTTCTTCAAATTGAAAAAAAAAACCTCCGATTTTCAGTTCTTGATGAATAATTTAGCTCAATTGAAATGAAGAGAAATTAGGGCTTTTTTTAAAGCTTGGGAGAAGATAACAATGGAGAAAGGGGTTAAAAATAAGAAAAAATAACGTGGGTGAGGTTTATTACCGTTGGAATAGTCAATCTCAGCTTTTTTTAGAGCCCTCACGCGCTACACATGTGATTTCCACGCATGGTGCTCCGTGTGTTTTTTGTGTCTAAGTGGCACAGTGGTAACTTTGTTATGGGATTCAGGTGGAACATAGTCAAGAAAAAGTGTCAAAATAAAAGGTGACGACAAGTTTGATGGCCCGCCGACATTTATTTTTTGCCCATTTTGATGTACGAATAAATTTTCCTATTGGCCTCATTTAGGTGTACTGACTTCAAAACCTTGGGAGGAATTTTATTTTATCTAGAAACACCTTAGGAGGATTTGACTTATAGTTTGACGTCTATTATTTGTATTTCTATATAATCTAATTATACAATCTAGAGCCTTTTGACGAGAAAAACAAAGGGAAGTTACGTTCTTGAATTTTGTTTGACACAAATACTGAAGAAACGTTTAAAATAATTGCTAAAACTAATGCTTGTCAATGTGGTGAAAGCAACATGCAAACAGGAAGGTTCTTAAATTGTATTTGTGTCAACTACTACTAATATTTTTTCTATATTGACGACGAGCCTTAGGATTTTCTTCTAATTAATGTGCAGTGTCTGAGCCAAAGTCCAATTATAAAAAAAGTCATGTCCTTGATCAATAAAATGGTAAAACATCTAATTCGTTAAGTTAATAGTATATTTTTAAGTAAGTTATGTAGACAAGAAACGATTACGTTGGGTTACTTCCAAAATTTCAACCAATATTAGTTATCTTAATTGGGAAGAGTCTTGCCTAATCCCGAGCATGCATTTTACTCACGGAATAAGCTCAGTGCGGGACGCACATGGTGCCAAGTGGGTTTACCTGAACCCGTTTTTGAACCCGCTTCATCAAAAAATAATATTATGTATATATATAAATTACTATTAAAGCAGCATAAATTTTGTATAAATATTTTATTTGAACCCACTTGACAACTACTATTTTACAACTAAAGTTATGTACTTCTAAGAATGAACCCGCTTGCACAAAATCCTGGGTCCACCACTAAATAAGCTTAAATAATTCTTCCCTCGTTCTATAAGCAATGTGACGTTTTTTCTGTTAGTTTGAGTGCCCTTATGAATTATTGTATTCCTCAAACGTGAAGTAAAATAAGCAGTAAAGTAAAACAGTGATTTTACGTGAAAAATCACCCTGCTCAAAAGACGCAAAAACCACGACCTACTGCGTAGGATTTTCAGCTTCAACTTCACTAGAACAGTGAGCCAAAATGTATCGATTACAATACTGTAATTCAATACTCTCCAGTACTCCTACTACGACTATTTGATTTACAAGTTACTCTAACCTGTAAAGCAAACACTCATTCCAACTCACGAATTGTTTGTGACACTTTGATTACAACTCAATTTCCTAACGCACATTCACTAGGCTGACTCAAGAAGAACAAAACACTAGCACTCGACTAGAGTGCGCAAAATATAATTCTTCAGTTTATGTGTAAAAGGATAATCTCAACAGTCCAGATGGATAGTATTTAAATGCCTGGACTCCAAGATCTTCTAGAAGTCCTATGCGTAGTCAGCTTCTCGTTTGATAGGACTCCTACTGTTCCAAGAACTCCACAAGTCTTGGACTCTGTTCTCTCACTGATTTATTCGTATTTCTTGGGCAACAACTTTTATTAAGTGTAACAACCTTCTTCGACCAAACTCGGACCTAGGCAACTTTGAGATAAAGTTACTGTCTTGCAAATTAAAGACGTAAAGTCATCAACCATTAGGAGTTGGTCCTTTACCTGAGGAGCTGGTTCTTAGAGCAGTTAAGCAGCTACGTTGAGGACCTGGTTCTTCGAACATTGCATCTGAACAAACTTTGTTAATCATCGAAATCTCAATACTCAACATATTCCAAATCATATGACCTAGTTCAGTTAATTGAGTTGAGATTATTATGTCTTTGGACCAAATTTTGGGTGAAAGTTTTTCTTCCGCTCATAAATTTTTTTAAAATAAAATACATGTCCAAACACAATATTAACTTTCAAAAAATATTTTTCAATACAACTTTAGAAGCTCTTTTTTCCAAGCTTTAACTAAATATTATGTCCAAACATCTACTAAATCGTGAATGGTGGCCAATGATCAAAACCCTTGTGGTGGTAGCCTTCCATCAAAGTAGTAAATCTCGTGACAAAGAAAAGGGAAATGGAAATTCTTTCTATTAATAGAAAGACTAAAAAGGAGTGATTTTCTTTAAATAGTATAGTAGAATTGCCATAAAATGATGTAAAATCAGATATATATAGACCACAAAAGGTTCTTTCAAGTTTCTCCCCCAAAATTAATTGTCAAAGTTCAATGCTTATGAACCTTCTTTACTTTTTCTTTTTCCTACTTTTCTGTATTCAATAATATCAATTCATTGCCGAAAGGTCAACCCTACTCTTACGCTTTTTCATCATCTGATCTTTTCTCCCACTCACTATTCTTCCAACAACCTTCTACTATAGAGATAATTGCTCTCATGCTTTCTTTCTGAAAATTAAGCTCTTTTTTGGTCTTAATTAATTGTTTTTATTAAAGAGATAATTTTTAGGATTATCTTTTGGACTCGGCGTGCAGTTATCGAACTACTATGTCAAGCTAAAAAAATTCCCAATCTAACTCACGACAATAAAAACAAAATCATTATGCTTTTGCTTTTTCTTGGTTTGCTTTTGTTTTTGTTTTTACTTTTCTATTTAAACCTATAAATGAAAAGAAAAGTTGCTGCATCGATCATGTTGAAAAAGGCTAGATGATATTGGAGAAAAGAATATTCTTTTTATAACAGTCTAAAAGAAAATAAGATACATAAATTAAAACAAAAGAAGTATAAGTCAATAATAGTGGATGTGTGTACGTATTATTCAAAACGTATTAAGCTATACATAGTTCAAACCGAGGACACAGATCTATAAAGAAAATCGTCCCCTGATCATTATTACCACAGCCTACATGTATGCTGAATTAGTACTCTCCAATATCATCTTAAGGCTCTAATATGTTGAATTGGTTTGGAGGATGATCATCTATATGAATGATCTGGGATCGAATCTTTCCTCAATATCTTCTGGATTGAGTCTGTCTTATAAAATTTATATATTACAGTTTATATTTTTTGTGTGATTTACAAGCTATTATAATAAAAGAGTTTTATCTAACGTGCACAAAGTATTGATTACAAAATATTCATCCGAAGGATATAGACAAAATAGAAATTGTAACGGATGCGACTTTCCGCTCTTATCAAAATGAAGATAGTACTAGATATTTTTCATTAGACCAGGAGGGTACGTAAGCTACGAAGAAACTTCTTTTAAGTGTGTGTGCGTGGTCCTTTGGGCAGCTGGTGGATAGGCGCATGGTAGATTTAATCATAACGCAGTGATGATGCATGCATCGTGGAGCGTGCTTAGCTTAATTACATCACCTCCGCAGTCCTTCCATATATAGTAATCAACTCAACTCATATTTATATGCATGTTGAATGTTGTCGTTAGCGCAGAGGCAAATTCATAATTTAAAATTTTATTAAATATATAAAGTTTAAATAAAAGTAATGAATAAACGTAAATCCGGACCCTTTAAATTTGCCCCTGCCCTGCTCGTTGGTTCCCTTTCACAGCCCATGATGACCATTCCCTTCTGCTCCATCATTGTGTCTTCAATTCACCATTTCCTGTCTTGTGTGTTTCTATAATTATGACTTCTTTGTTCGTGATAGCCTAATGAAAAGTTCTCTTTAACATCCTAACCATATTTATATGTAGCTTAAAAGGATTATACATGTCCTATTGTAATATATATAATCAAGGTCGAGGATACATTTAAAGTGTATGTAAGAGTGAAATGGGATTTCATCGAATTACTAGCTAGTACTAATAAATATGATCGCCGATATTAGGCAACTCAGATTTTGGATACATACTATGATACTCCTGCTCATTTGTGACGATAAATGCAAAACTAATACTCCACTTCTTTGGTCTATATAATTTATTTTAAAGGTTTTTGCACATATATAAAGTTACTGTTTTATTATAGCCTTAATCTTAAATTTCGTTTATATTTTCATAAACATATCACTTAATTAACACTACACGAATCAAAAGAAGTAAGAATAGATTTGAAAAGAAACCATAAATTTAAAATAAATTTAGTTTGTTAAAACGACTAATAATTAAAACCGAAGATACTGTAGAAATGTATCCTTTCATTCTTATAAAAAACATTATGTAAGTTTTCTTATCTCAATAGAGGGAGAACCTTAATTTGACGACGTAGACCAAATGTCGGGTTGTGGAAGAGGTCAACTCCGTGCTTCATTCTTCGTTGACCTTATCTCATAACACTACAATACAATACGTCCAATTACTTTCTATAGAATTCTTCTTTGAAATATCCACAAACGTTGGCCACCCTTTTTCTTAGCTTTCGTCATCCCTCCGTAATTTTCTCCTTTTTTTAAAAATAAGAAAAAGAGAGATAATTATAGAATTATATATATTTAGAAATTACTATATACAGCACTTTTCCCTGCTTTCTTGGTTCTCCTCTCTATAAATCCATCACTTTTGCGATCAACATATACACAGAACGCTATAGAGAAAGCAGACGAGGAAATAAAATATGGCTAAGCTTAACACCTTTTGTATGATATCATTCCTCCTCCTTCTCACGCTAACTTGCGCTTCTTCCCGGCCGATGAGTACGCCTTACCACGACGTTACTCCGATGGAGCATAGTAAGGTATGTTTATTATTATTGTTTGCAATCCCTATGTTTCAAAAATATGTTAATTAGCGTCTACGAAAGAGGTTTAATTGAATGAATAATAATTATTTTTATAAATAAATGGTTGAATCCCTCGTCAATATAAGGAAGCTAATCTAGCTAGTATAATATATGGTAGAGGTAATTCAAAATTATATTGTAAAATTTTTGGTTTTACCTCTACATTTAGATATTCATATATTTAGCTGATTCCCTAATTACTTGTGATTATAGGATAAGGCCGCAGTGAAAGTAGAAGTGGACGATAAATGTGAAGGTCTAGGAGAAGAAGAATGTTTGATGAGAAGAACGCTAGAGGCTCACCTTGATTATATCTATACCCAGAGGCATAAGCAGCCTTAGATTAATTTTCTTATCTCTTAATTTATAGTTCTCTTCATTTTTCTTCATTTATATATATATATATATATATATATATATATATATATGTACGTAGTTTATTCTTTTTCTTCCTTCTTCTTTTTTTGTTATGGACATGTAGATGTATTAAACTCTTCCGGTCCCTTTGATCTCATCTTTGAAATTCATTATGTTATCCAATCAATCTATAGTTTGCGTTTATTTATGTTCAAATAATATATAATATAGTTCACAAGCCAGTGCTTAATTATGTCTTTTGCATTTGTTTCTATTGTTCTCTGAATTTATTAATATGGCGGTGCATGATACTTCAAGAATTCGTTAGGTGTTTTAATTACTAGTAATAGTTTCAATGCCTTTTTTAAAGTTTTTTTACGAAAGCATTTTTATAATATGATGACAGTGGTATTAATTATGCTGTCAAGTGATGTCTACGACTTCATCATATCTCAACCAATTAATACATGGAATATGAAAAAAAAAAAAAATATCTCCTTCCTTTTGGCTGGAAAAGTTATAGCATGGCTGGTTTATAAACTACGTGAGATCGAGAGGTCGATGTAAATGATTAGTTGAAGTTTTACGATTGATTAAATTTCACTCCTTACGATAATATGAAGTGCATTTGTTTATATGCTTTAATTTCTTACAATATTAAGTTCAGATTATGTTGTGATTGAATAATTAGCATGCCCTAATTTGGGTCCCGAATCTGATNATTACGTTTCATCCTGGGAGGATTTAATCCATTACCTTGGCAACTTGTGAGGGAGTTAAAATTCCTTAGGACACAAGGAAATTGTGGACTCGGAATATTTCTTATCGTTTATATATTTTCTGTTTCTTCTAACAGTTCTTCTGATTTTTTGAGTTTTAACACGAGGCGATAACAGAATCACCATGAACCTTTTTTGTCAACTTCAGAATCTTGAGTATTCTAAAGCATACTTAACTCTAGTAATTTCTTCTCAATGATCATGTATAAAGTTTGGGATGTCGAATGATCAATGGAAACTAATCTTTGAATTTTAAAAAAAAAAAGGCGTATGACGAATGCAAACACTTGGTAATGAATATATAGTGTAAGCCTCTTCAATTTCCTGTGTGTGAATTAAGAAGAAAATCCTCTTATTACGCTACTTTTAATCCAACCAACATTGTAAGAAGATTTGACCCTTGTAGATTCAGCTTTTCATTCTCAAAGCACGCTTAAGAATATATTAAAATTAACGTCGCTCTTTCTAGATTATCCGCAAAATTTTATATATGTGCATGCATGTGTAATCAAGAAGTAATTGAACCATATACCTAAACCGGAGTATTATACAATATCTGGAGTATGCAAAAGTATTGAAACAACCAGTAATATAAAATTACCAAATAACGTAATGGAGTAGTTTTTTTGGCGGTCTTGGTTTGTCTCCCTATTTTCAACTATTACAGTTAATGTCGATTAACTCTACGATACATATATATATATATATATATATATATGTATCGTAGAGTTAATCGACATTAACTGTAATAGTTGAAAATAGGGAGACAAACCAAGACCGCCAAAAAAACTACTCCATTACGTTATTTGGTAATTTTATATTACTGGTTGTTTCAATACTTTTGCATACTCCAGATATTGTATAATACTCCGGTTTAGGTATATGGTTCAATTACTTCTTGATTACACATGCATGCACATATATAAAATTTTGCGGATAATCTAGAAAGAGCGACGTTAATTTTAATATATTCTTAAGCGTGCTTTGAGAATGAAAAGCTGAATCTACAAGGGTCAAATCTTCTTACAATGTTGGTTGGATTAAAAGTAGCGTAATAAGAGGATTTTCTTCTTAATTCACACACAGGAAATTGAAGAGGCTTACACTATATATTCATTACCAAGTGTTTGCATTCGTCATACGCCTTTTTTTTTTTAAAATTCAAAGATTAGTTTCCATTGATCATTCGACATCCCAAACTTTATACATGATCATTGAGAAGAAATTACTAGAGTTAAGTATGCTTTAGAATACTCAAGATTCTGAAGTTGACAAAAAAGGTTCATGGTGATTCTGTTATCGCCTCGTGTTAAAACTCAAAAAATCAGAAGAACTGTTAGAAGAAACAGAAAATATATAAACGATAAGAAATATTCCGAGTCCACAATTTCCTTGTGTCCTAAGGAATTTTAACTCCCTCACAAGTTGCCAAGGTAATGGATTAAATCCTCCCAGGATGAAACGTAATAACCTNCTTGTTATCGCTTCTGTGTTAAAACTCAGAAAATCAGAAGAACTGTGTTAGAAGAAACAGAAAATATATAAACGATAAGAAATATTCCGAGTCCACAATTTCCTTGTGTGTCCTTAAGGAATTTTAACTCCCTCACAAGTTGCCAAGGTAATGGATTAAATCCTCCCAGGATGAAACGGAATAACCTTCCTGCAACAGTGGCAATACAAACTGCAGGATACCAACAAACTCAAAGAACGGAGCAAGCTCACACTTACGAATTTGGGAGAGAGAGACTGCGAAGCAGAATGCAGTATTCAGAATGAAATTCTCGATTTTTCAGTGTATGGAAAAAGAAGCCATGCCTCAGAATTTATAGGCAACTATTGGAAGAGGTGTGATGTCTGTTCAGGAAAAAGTGTCTGTTCAGGAAGGAAAACAACGTTCAGCAAAGGCAGCGTTTTTGGATTTCAGTTAATTCCGTTAATGAACTAACTGACATTTAATTTAATTATTAAATAATTAATTAAATAAACTTTGTCCAAAAATAATCTTATCGATCGTTCATTATCCAAATCCAAAGCCAAAGCCAAAGCCAAAGCCGAAGCCGAGCCGAGCGAGCGACGACGACGGCGCGAGGATACATCCTCTTCAACTCCTTTTAAGAGCTCTAAGAAGTGATCCTATATTTATACACACAAGTGTAGTTGTCTTTCACCAATGTGGTACAAAGTTCATGACAAAAGCTCACTTGATTCAAATTTTCATTTCCCTCCATTTTATTTCCCACAATTTCCCAATTCACACTCTTAGACTTTTAAGCCTAATGCTTAAAGTCTTTAAGCCCAATGCTTAAAGTCCAAGAGATTCATATATAATAATGGATAGTTTTGTGTGTTTGACCCTGAAGGATGGTAGACACCATATGTCCATATCTACAAGGCCTTTAACTTGATTAGGTAAATCAAAGAAAGAGTTGAAAACATGGATCCCCTGTCTGAAATGGCTGATAGCGGCTAGTTTGTCCGCCGGCTTATTTGTCTCTCTATAGCAGTGAGAGATGGTGAATCCATGTTCTTCAACTAGCTTTTGAATTTTCCTAACATACTTTTCAATTTTCCAAGGGGGCTTCCATTCCCGAGCTATGCACTTGGCAACAGTAAAGAATCAGTTTCCCCCCTGCACAATATCATGTCCATTATGTGCGCACCATTTTAGACCAAAAAGAAAAGCTGCGGCTTCTGTTATATTGCTGGTCTTTTTTTTTTTACAAATACAAAGAAAATTCTATTCTCCTTCGTAGCAGCAAGTTCAAAGTTCAAATTGCAAGTTAGCTAGTCATCTTTTTTGTTCCTCCAGGTAGAAAACTTTATTCTTTTTTACTCAAGTTACTTGTGGCTGTAAGTAGCGTATAATAAATTATTTTGACTAGTTTTTTGTGAGGATAAAGCACATGATATATATATATATTATTTTATAAAATATTAAAAATTAAATATTCATGGGACTTACGCCTCGTTGACACATATGTAAAACGCCTCGCCTTATTCTCACGCCTTTTAAAATACCGCTTAGAAACACACTTGAATCGCAAGAGGGATTTCGCTGGTAAGTTTGAGAGAATACTTATATAGAGGTATCTTCTCAAGTACATATTGATAGTGAGAATTTCATTACATTGTCAATGAATATATACAAGTTAAATGACTTAAATCCTACATAACATTGTAATATATTATAGTTTTCTTTAAGGAAATCGAGGAGATAGGGTTACCTAGCTATAATTTGGTTAAATTATACATTATATTGTAAGTACTACTCCTGTTTCAAAAACTGATTTTAAACTCAATAAAAGCCCCACATATGAATGTATCTATTTTATCGAGATAGGAAAAAGATTAAAACTAAATCTACCTTGATTTAATATTAGAATTTTGTTATAGTTATGTAGGATGGTGTATATATATCGTGCAACACTCACTACAAGACAATGGGGCTTTAGCGAGGGGAAATCTGGTCGTTAAAAGTTCAATTAATCTGGTCGTCACCGGTCGTTAAAAGTTCCGACGTTAAAAGTTAACAACCGGTTTACAATCCGGTCGTTAAAGGATCTTTAGCGTCGACATTATTTTCGGTCGTTAAACATGCTTTTTAGCGACAAGATTTTCCCCTCGCTAATTTGTTATCCGATCGTTAAAAGTCTTTAATGACAACAATGTATTAAGTCAATTCGAGTACTTTTAGCAACCGATATTCCCTTCGTTAATTGTATAATTACTTTTAACAAGCAAAATTCTCTTTGTTAATAGTCATTTATCTATTTGAGAAACCTGTTGTTAAAGAGTTTTAATGACCACATTTTTCTTCGCTAATCTGAAAATGTAATAAATATAATGAAAATTTTAAATTACATGAATAGTAATAATTATTTATATGCTTTCATGTACGCTCAACAACATTGGAAAATAAATCAAATACTTGATATCTTGTTAATACAAAGAACTAAATTATAATATTTACCAGAAACCAATCCAAATTGTAAGAAATCCATCTTACTAAAACAATGAAAAGTAAAAATAACACAAATCCATCCAGGAGACAACTGGAAGCATAAAGTGAGATGAGTTAATCATCATTTTTAATAATTCCTAAACAGAAAAAAAAAAAAAAAAAAAAAAAAAAGTAAAATTGCAGCATATATGAACATAAGATAGTGTCTTTAAACCATCGCTAACGAACCAAAAACCTCTTGTACTTCAATTTGCTCTACACTTTCTTCAAGGATAAGTTCTTCGGACTTCAAGTTTTTGATCTGTTAAAATAACAAATTTATGTCAGTCAAATAATAAAGAATAAATAATTAAAGAAGAAAACGAACACGTTAAAGGGAAAAATGAACATATAACACCTTAAATTATCGAATGCACAGATAGATAACCATATTCACGAGAAGTAAGTTGACTAGCCAAAGAAGTGAAAGTTCAATTAAATTCTAGCCAAGTACCAGACTAACTAATTGGAGATGTAATTTTGCCTTTGCTTTTGTTGTTATCGGAGGCATGAGTCCTTGGGGTAACCGATAAAAAAAAACCTGAGGCACAAGTCGATGGTAGTCTAGATTTGCAACTATTGCAGCATCTCACATATCCTCCTATGCTACTACAATTTCAAAATTTCACATCTAACTGAATGAATCCCTGAGCAAACTGATTATCAAAGGGAAATATTGCTATTGCAGTTATTTGACAAGTTCAAACTAAGGTACGAGCGTGGGAGCTATTGAGTTACAAAACTCGCAGCAGTCAACTAACTCAACAGTAAATGAAAAAAAATAAAAGAAAAAAAATGGAGGCTGGGTAAAGATACTGAATAACTAGAAAATCAACTATCCAACTCAGAGTAAGTACTCCCGTTGGAGCTATGTAGTTGCAGAACTCACAACAGTCGAATAATATAACAGTAAGTGAAAAAGGAGGAATCAAGCAGGAGAAGATACTCAACTGCTGGAGAAATCAACTAATCCAACTCAAAAGGAGGTGTTGCAGTGAAACAAATGCCTCCCTCAACCAAACAGAAATAAAAAATATTACATGTTATGTACCCATAGTGAAATAACGAGGAACATTGATCTGCAAGCTAGTTAAGAATGAAAATGACTCTGACATGTTGTATACTTGTATTTCAACATTTCTATAGTTTCAAAAGTATACAAACTTGTATACATTCAAGAACTCTGCAGTTTGCTTGTGGCTTTGAAGTATTATTTTTCAACAATTCTATGGCGTACAAAATTATACAACCTAATCAAATTTCAGGAAACTCAACACAAGTAGAAAAGAAAAGGCCCAAATTCGTCACAAGTTGATTACTCTCATGACTTTGATTCCCAGGAAACTGAGCAGATTCAACAATCAAATATGTCAAAAATGATAACTATGAAACAACAGTAACGAAGTCGGTATTAGTAGTTTGTGATTTCAAAATATTTTCCAGTGAAAAGTTATGGCAGTCACAGAATGGAAGATGTTCCTCCCATATGTGAAATATCTTGAAACCACCTATATACAACTTACAAGCAAAAGTGAACATATCAAAAACAAAACGATGGGTTGTAATAACGGGCTTCTTGGAAATAATATCATATCAATAGTGTACTTTTTCGGGACAATCCGTGTTCAATTGGCAGGGACAGAGGACTATTTAGAAGCATTTGTGCTTCCTTCCGCAATGTTAATGCCCTTAATGGTAGCTGTCAATGACGATGATGTATTACACCTCTCATGTAGCTAAAGAGAAACAGAAAATGTATGACTATTACAGGTTACAAACTTTAAGTATGACCCTATAAACTGCCCCTGCAGGTTTAACTGCTTCAATAGCTAGAAAGCATCAAGACCTAGACCTTTATAATTGGAGCTAAGAATTATCATCCAGTTAGCATGACATCCTATTATACACTTTTAAAATAATGATATACATGTTAGTTACGTATCTATTTACCAAACTATTATACATGTTAGCACCAAATATTTTATTACCAACCTTCAATACTGATTTATTTTATTATTTTCTTTGACCACATTTTTTGGTTAAACAAATGCTCTATTTTATTACTATACATAATCTGATAAAATCTTAATTCCTAGTCTAAATCATGGACTTGCTTCAGGCTTGAAAAAAGCAAATAAAATCTTTAATATCATCAAATTATGTATATAAAGAAGAGTTTGTCTTCTTCAAACAAATAAAAATGTAGCAGCTACATTTGCTTGGTTCCCCTAATTGTTTTAGCATCTCTTTTAGCTTCTACTTCGAGATGTTAATGGCACTTATCGACTTGGCATAATATTTTGCTTTTTCCTGCCTGTTTAGGTCTGGATTTGATCATGGGTTGAGCTGTAAACTTGAAATTTCCATGATATAAATGATATACATATTCAAGAGGAATGTTGATATATAATGCAAAACTTGTGGAGAGCAATTAACAAAGTCTTAAGGACCTAGATGTTGCGTTACCTGTGGTAAAAACTTATCAAGAAAATGTAACAGTTATAATTTGGGAAGCATTTTCCAGAACTAAGATAAGTTGTGCTTAACCAAGCTCATACTCTTTACACCCCTCCCCTCCCTCCGGGAGTACCAAGACAAGGATAAGATGTTTATTATTTATTATTCCCTACTTTCCAGTTTACGTGAACCTATTTCCTTTTTGGTATGTTCCAAAGAATGACCCCTTTTTAAATTTAAAAAAAAATTAGTTTAAACTTTTAATTCTACGCTTAATGAGAAAGATTTTATAACCACACAAATATTCTGGACCCCTTTTTGACTTGCTTAGGAGCACGAATTCAAAAAGCCTTCATTATTTTTAAATTCCGTGCCCAGTCAAACATGTTCACATAAATATCAATGGCAAGTAAGAAAATGAGACACTTAATCTATGACAAATAGATGATTTTTGACATAAACATGGATCATGATGTATATGCCGACTAGAACCAGTAACTTTACACGATGAACAGTTATTGATGTTATCAAGAAAACAATGGAGTAGTATTCAGACGTTTGCCACTTGGGAAAAGAGAAGAAGGAGAGAGATGTCCTCACCTCACAAGCTCTCGCAAGAAAATCTCCTTGTGACTGTAAAAGCTGTGAACAATCAAGCTAATAGGCGACTGACCTGCATAAACAATATTCTAAGTTTTAACATCTGATAAGAGTTAGACAATTAAATGGACAAAGGACTTTAAGCTAAATTATACTAAGAATTCAAGAACTCCTAAAATTAACTAAAGATTATTTTTTTTACTATGTTGGAAACCACAACATTTCATAGATTGATTTCCTTATTGCTAAAAAGGACCAGTTCAATTCTAACTGCCAATTCCTCTTCATTCAACTATACCTTAATAACAAACTAGTCAGAATGACATTATGAGTCCATTGCATCCATTCGGGTTGGTTTGGTAGCCGGTTAGAGAGGAGTTATCCGGATAACTTTATACATTATTTGGTTAAAAGAAGGGGAAAGAATAATCTCCACTTAGAAGCTAGCATAAGTTATACAATATTTGGTTGTTTTTCCTTTTTTTCACATAAAATGTAGCATTGCTAATACAATTTTTGGTTCATGTTTTTATTTTTCGCATAACTAATATATTTTGCTCCATAAAATTTACAATTTGGAACTTTCTTTAAATGTATGTAATTTTTTTGGAATAGATTATCATTTTGTAACTTGACTTCTATTTTTTTCTACCTGTGCATGGTAAATAATAATTATGTTACATAGAGAGACATTAATATGTGAATTATTACTTTAGTAGATTGATACATATTTCTCTTTTGAAGTAACTTTTGAATTTAAATTTTTTTCTGCATCACATGTACTTGATAATGATCCTGGTATAGAATAGTCAATATTTAGATAACAAAAGTAATATTGTCGAACTCATCTGCTTCAAAGATAGAGAAGTAATCAACTATACATTTTCCTTTGTTGGGAAGTAATTGATACACTTGTAGCTGAAGAAGCAAGACCTATCAAATGATAACTTGGATGAGAGCAGATTGATTTAAACATATAACTCTACCTATAGATATCCACAAGACATCATGCGTTTAAACAAATATAATTTACATAGAAATATTTTGGAAAAGGAAGAGAACAATGTGGTTTTCCAACCTTCTTCAAGGTGTAACGATGGATTGGCAATTGTAAAGAGTGCTTCTTTTCCGAAGTCAGCTATCAGTTCCCAACTGATAAAAGTAACAGAAAATCAGTTGATTCAAGCAAATTATCAAACATTCTCGGTGCATCAATGTGCAAAACTAATATAATTAGAGACATGCATGTGAAACCCCAGCAACAAAATGTCCCAAAGCAAGGGGGAACAACCGGACACCCATTAAAATCCTATAGCAACAGGTGCATTTAAGAAGAGAAGAAGCCAAAATTATAAAAGAATTCAGCACTAACTATAATGCACCTACCAAAGACAACATGGAACTGGAATTGAGAAATTTAGGTATATTGAAAAGAAATCGCCTCATTGCAGATACGATTAGCAATTAAAAGGTACAAAAAGTTCAAGAGAAAATTTTGAGATGCCAACCACAGTAAATTAACTTTCACTTTTCCTGTCAAGATATAACGCACACGCAACACAGAATACTATTCAATCGAAATCAAAGAACAGTAAACCCCAAAATTTCACATTGAAAATTAAAACATAGACATGGCTAAAAAATAGAGAAAATAAAAAATTCACCTATGAAATCCACCAAAAACAAAGCAAAAAAGAAGAAGGAAGAAGAACCCACCAGAGAACTGAGCAAAGAAAGAAAAACATTCTTTTTTCAAATTAAATAGTTTCTTATGAAAATTGTGAAGACTCAAAATAGGAGGAGAAAGTCGAACTGTATTCTGTAAGTCGAAATCTTAATTGCTAATAAAAATTAGGGCTTTTTCCTTTTTTGGGGGAGAGGTAGGGGTGGTGGTGGGAGATTTGGCGGAATTGGGAAAAAAAGTGGGAAAAGTTAGCGCCACTTCTTCATTAATTAATAATTATAACAACCGGTTATTTTATATGTTAACGGCCGCAAATTATTCCCTCATTAAAATTAAGCTAAAAATTAGAGTTAACGACCGGAAAAAAATTTGGTTGCTATAAATACACTTATAACGACCGATTTTATGTCCCTTCGTTAAGAAATAGTCGTTAAAAATTAAATTTATTGTAGTGACTGCTCCACATCTTTATTTACGGGAAGTTCGATTATCCTCTTCAGCAATTCTCCAAGAAATAAACTATGATTAGTGTATGTAGTTTTAGTTTGGGCTGGCCTTGTGAAAATGGGAAGAATTACATAAATAGCCATTTTTGGGCTATTATTAGCGATTAGCCGATACTTAATTTGTCATGAAATTTAAACTTACTCATTGAAATTCGAACAACTAACACTAAAGTTTCAATCATGACTTAGCTTTTTGATTAGCAAACTGTCCAGGCCAACTTATTGCAAGTCTACTCAGTATGCATTTGTCAACATTTTATTTTATGTTCATTTGACTTCGATGAAAGATACTAAAATATACATAAGTTTTGCCAAATTTGTAATCTATTAGTAAGCAAGCTACAACATCAAGATTGTAAGAAACTGCTCATTAAATATTGTCATCCTTGTAACAGTAAGATCGTAAGAAATGTGCTCATTAAATAAACGGAAAAGGGCAAAAAATAACTGTATCCTATTTGATTTGGCTTAACAATACCCTTCTTCCACCTCCTTTAACGATGCCGAGCTCTCCTTGCCCTTAACGTTATATTTTGGCTAAAAAATGCCCCTAAGACTAACAATTGACTAACATACTATGTAAGCCTTTATAAAGATTCATGTGTCACTCTTCTATTGATCCACGTGGAAGGATTTTTTTTTTAAAAATAATTAAAATGAACAAGTTGAGTGCAATTAGAAAGAGAGGGTCAGGGGGAGGAGCAAAAAGGAAAGGGGGCCATGGTGATGACCAAGGGGAGAGAAGAGAGCGTATGTACAGAAAAATAAAAGGGTGAAATATAAAATTAACACAAAACTTAATTTCATCGGCCCCAAAAGAGAAAGAAAATATCAAACTCAGTTTCAACATCATAATCCCTTTCTTTTCTTTCCAGCTATAATTTCACTTCCATTTTCTTGTTGTTTGTTGTTTTTCCTTCCACCCAATTTGAATATGAAGTTAAAACATAGTTTATTAAAAAAAAAAAGGGTTAAAACATTAAAAAAAAGTGGATGGGTAAAAAGAAGAGAAAGTTAGAATAAAAATAATTGTGTTAATTTTTTTATGTTATGTCTTCTGGTAAGCGAAGTGTGACTATCAATTGTGACATTTCATTTGGTGATAACGTTAATGATTTGCTGCTTACAAGCTGATCAAATAAGACCAAGGAAGAGTTCTCCAATAGTAGATTTCGGGTAATGACATCGTGTACAGGCACTCAACTTTCTCATTTTAATTTCTTTTTTTAAACCACATCCTTCCACGTGGACCAATAGAAGAGTGCCATGTGGATATTTATAACTTTGCATGGTCTGTTAGTCAATTATTCGTCTTAGGGGTATTTTGAGCTAAAATATAACGTTAAGGACATTTGTGATCCAATAGGTAAAAGAAGGGTATTATTAAGCCAAATCCAATAGGGTAGGGGCATATTTGGCCTTTTTCCGATAAATAAAGGTTTAAATTTTTCGAAGAAAGACCAAGGGATGAAGACTAAAAATTTCTAAATCAAACTACTTTTTCAAAATGACGAAAATTAAATGTCTCTGAAGGTGTTATGTGATATTCATGCCTCGTCGTGTTTGTCTAAATATTTTTTATTATATATGTTAACAAACTAGTCAATTATAGCAGTAAAAGAAGGGATGAAGGAATGGTATGTACAAGACAAATATAGCTTAACTAAATAAGGGGACTATTTGATTACTAAGAGTTATATGGCTATAATATGCAGTCACCAAAAGATGGAAGAAGCAGAACTAATATGGACAGCAGTAGCACAACCAAAACATAGATTCATAGGTTGGCTAGCTACACTTGGAAAGTTGTTAACAAAATATAGGATGATTGGTATGCAAATACAGGTGGACAATATAAAATGCATGCTATGTGATGAGGATGTATTGGAAACTCAAGATCATTTGTTTGCAACTTGTGGATGGATGAAGGCTGTTAAGCAAGAGTTGAAAGCATGGATAGGGCAGGATATATAATATACATGAGTGAAACAATTGATGCTGAAGATAAAGAGAAAATATTGGAAACAATTCAAGAAAGAAGTTGTTGCTGCAGTGTTCTTAGGAATGATATAATATACATGAAAAACAAGGAATATGAAGATTTTTCAAGGAAGAAGTGTGAACATAGAGGAGACAGTTAAACATATAAAAAGAGAAGTGTTAGAAAGAGTAGACATACTCAAACAGTCGAAGAAAGCACTAAAGAGTAGGAGATACATTACAGAAATTACATGTAATTAGAAGGCTTTTTATGTTTTTGTAGGAGGCTTAATTTCTGAGCTCAGGAATTAGATGCTCAATATGATGTACTTATTGTTTTTGATGTTAATGGTAATTCGCATTGTTACCAAAAAAACTAGTCAATTATCATTTTGGCTTGAAAACTAATGAAGTACAACTTCAACATAGAAGTTGACACCAGAAGTAGGTTCAACTTAGAGCAGAAACAATACTTTTTACGGAAAAGGGTCTGATACGTCCCTCTACTATCATCAATAGTTTAAAAAAGCCCTCCATTATACTATTAGGATATCCTAATTCCTGACGTTATACCATTATACACAAAAGCCCTTAGTTTAACGGAAGGGCCACATGGCACGCATATAACTATCCGGGCTCTTTTATAACCGCTCCGACCCAACAGATAACCCAACCCGACCCTAACCCTCTCTAAAATATGATCTATCACCGACATTTCATTATTTTTCCCTTTTCTTTTCAACCCATCGTACCACTAAGAGATCATAGCTGATGTTGACTCCAATCTAACGATTTCATATGCTCTTAGTGTAAAGGTCAGTTGTGTCTTCATTATACTTGTTGATTTTAGTATTTGTTGCTCGATTTTGCCGTTTACTTGTTTTACTTTTCTTATTTTGGGGTCTAGGGTTTCGGTTTAGACAATATCTTACTTCTATCCTTCATTTTTATGTAAATACTTTATAATTTTCCATCTTGTAGTTGTTGCATGTTTTAGTTTATAGGTGGTCCCGATTTGTAGTTGTTGTATGTTGTCGGGATACTAAAATTTAGATTTATTATTTTTTGCTTTAGGGTTTTATATTAGATTTGGTTTTTCTGTGATGTTGACTGAGATTCTAGTCTTTTTATTAGTTTATTAGCTAAGGTGGTCCTAAATGTAGGACCCTTGAAGGAAATTGCTTCATTAAACTATTTCTGTGGTTGGATTTTTGTGCATGTTTGTCAATTTGCTCTCTTTGTCAATTTTTTATGAAGTGGTGGCTCATAAACTGAATTTTGTTGTGGATAAGTTTTTACATATTGTATTTCTTTATTCATGGGGCCCTATGTCTCACATATCATTTTCTGCATTTTTTATTCATTCATTTTACTTTCTACATTCTGTCTCACAGCAAATGCCTTTCAATTTCTGCCTATATTTTATCACTTTTTTTTACTTTATACATTTTGTCTCACAACACTTATATTAATATTCTGCCTTTTTTTTACTGTTTGATAACCATTCTTATTTGCTATATTTACTAAGTTATTGGAGATGGTGTTAGTTGATTTAATATTCAATTATGAAGGTGCATGGGTTACACATCCTGAAGTTGGGGTACACAAAGAATAAAGTGCACTCCTTGTCAGGGTATGATCCAGACTTGCTTTCTTATATTGATATAGAATCTGAATTCATAGTTGAGCTAGGTTTTGTACGGATTCAACAAATAATAGTTGTTGCACCTTCTGGTAAATTGTATGAGGTTAAAGGGGATGTGGGGATTAGAAAATTAACATCCTTGCTTTCTACTGATTATAATGTACTGAACCTTTATGATGTGGATAAACTTGACCTCCTTATTGAGGGTATTCCCAATATAGTTGATTATAGTGAATCATTTAAGATTTTAGATGAACCTGGTACTGACTGTTCATTAAGTGAAATAGGTTATGACTCTAGTTCTGATTCTGAAGGATATGATTATGAACAATTACATTTACTCAAAACTAAAAAAAAAGACATAAATGAGAATCTAAGTGAATACAAGGAGATATATAAAGGCATGGCCTTTAAGGACATACCAGAAGCTAGGAAGTTTATGAAGTTGTATGCTCTAGCCAACAAGAAAGCCTTAAAAATGAGAAAGAGTGACAAAATGAGGCTTAGGTATAGATGCATTATGGGTTGTCCCTTTCTTTGTTTAATATCCAAAGATGGTAGTGCGGGGGTTACTGTAAAGACATTAGAGACAGAACACAATTGTGGCACTGCATATGATAGTTGATTACAATACCATTGCACATTATTTTAAGGGAAAGCTACAGGATAATCCTAAGTATAAGGTAAGGGAGATGATACTTGATTTGAAAAGGATTTTTGAGTTAAATGTGAGTCATGAGAAGTGCAAGAAGGCAAAAATAATGATATTGGAGACCTTAGATGAGAGTTTTGCAGATGAATCCAACAAACTAGATGCTTATACCATAGAATTGAGAGAGAGTAATCCTGGTAGTGATGTAGTCATTAACATTTCAAAAAATGCACTTGAAAATGGGAAGAGAAGATTCTTGAGGATGTATGTTTGCTTCAAAGCTATGAAGATAGGGTTCAGGTTAGGGTTAAGACCATTTATTGGTGTAGATGACACATTTCTAAAGAGGAAAGCCAAAGGTCAATTATTGGTTGTTGTTGGACAGGATGCACAAAACTATTTTTATCCTTTGGCACTGGCCATTGTTGATAAGGAAACAAAGCATTCTTGGAATTGGTTCCTACAATTGCTTCAGGGATCTCTAGACCTTAAGAAAGGAGAAGGAATCACATTCATTTTAGACATGCAAAAGTAATTTTTTTCTGAACTTTTTACTTCTGAATTTTTGTACTTCTGAATTTTTTTGAATCTGTTAATATCTGTCCAGTTATATGTTAAATTGTGTTCTCTAATATGTTAAATTCTATCCAGTATGTTGTCCAGTTTTAAGTTAGTTTCTGTCCATGTTTATTGCCAAGTTAAATGATGTCCAGTATACTGTCCAGTTTGAATTTCATCTTCTAATTTCATTTTTCTTTCTATCATCTACTTCTGTCCAGGGGTTAATTGAGGCTATGAAAACTGTTTTACCACAAGCACATCACAGGTTTTGTGTTAGACATATCGAGGCTAACTGGTGCAAGACATATAATACTGGGGAATGCAAAAAACTTCTTTGACGGTGTGCATGGTGCACTTATGAAGAAGACTTCAAAGACCAACTAAGCAAGCTAGGAGAGTTGAACAAAGATGCAACACAGAGTTTATTGAAGTACCCACCACACTGTTGGTGCAGAGCTTACTTGGATACAGTTTGCAAAAACTAGACAGTTGACAACAATTTGACTAAATCATTCAATTCATGGATTCTGGAAGCAAGGAAAAAGCCAATCATTAAGATGTTGGAAGACATAAGAGTCAAAGTTATGAACATGATGGAAAATCATGAAGCTGAAGCTGGTACATGGAGCAATGAGTACACTCCAAAGAGACTAGAATTATACAATGAATTCATGGAGATTTCTCAGGTGTGTAGAGTTAATTCCAACGGAGAAGGAGGATATGAAGTTAATGAAGGCTCTTACATGCATTGTGTCAACTTAACCACCAAGAAGTGCACATGTAGGGCATGGGACCTTATAGGAATCCCATGCCCTCATGCTATTAGAGTTATACTTCACAACAGGGGTGACCCTTTGACAGAGATGCACTGGTGGTACAGTAAGGAGGCTTTCCTACTTACTTATAGACATAAGCTACAACCTGTTAGAGGAGAAAATTTTTGGAAAATTGACCCATCACAAGCCATGGAGCCCCCAGAATTGGTGAAGTTGGCTGGCAGGCCAAAAGTCAAGAGGGATATGCAGAAGGATGAGGTAGTTAAAAGGCAAGGAGTGTGGTCACAGTCCAGAAAAGGTAGAGTAATGACTTGTGGAAACTATGGTCAACCAAACCATAATGCAAGAATTTGTCCTCAGGTAATCTAGACTCCCAACTTATTTATGTTCTCTGATTTGATGAACCTATCTATATTCTCTAATATGTTGTACTTGTTCTTTAATAGCAACCAAAGGGAAAGCAGGTAAGCAAGGAAAAACAACCCAGGAAAAGGACAAGAACTTTGTTGGAGTCTGAAGCTGAAGAAGAAGAAATACAATGTTCAGCATCACAAATGACTCAACCAAGTCAGGAAGATGGCTTTAGCTTCATGCCTACACCTAGAGTTGGTCAATCAAGTATGGAACATAATGAAGATGTTGTGGTTAGGCCAAAGGTGATATCAGAAGCCAAGACAAGACTTCAACTAAGGCAGCAGGCAAACTTACCTATTGGGACTAGATCTATAAACTTTACTGGTGATCACACTGGGGTAAGTGAGCCCACAACCCTTCCATATTCACCAGCGGGCCTCATGTGGAAGGGTAAAGCAGCTACAACTTCAACTCAGTTAGAAAAACAAAGGCAACAGAAGATTGGGAAGCTGAAGATAAGGAAAGGAAAATGACAGTCTTGATTCTGTCCATTTCTATGTAATTTTTGTGTATTCTGGATGTAATTACTACAAACTTCATGAGAGTTAATATTTTGGGTTGTAATTACTGCAT
This sequence comes from Nicotiana knightiana, assembly GCA_005239525.1. Lineage (NCBI taxonomy): Eukaryota > Viridiplantae > Streptophyta > Magnoliopsida > Solanales > Solanaceae > Nicotiana > Nicotiana knightiana. The sequence goes on along the minus strand of ML414199.1, from coordinate 43,219 downwards.
TGACAGTACTGTATTTTTGGTTGTAATTACTGCATTGACAGTATGTTAATTTCTGATTTTGGGTTGTAATTTCTGTTTTAAGGTTGTTATCGAAATGTTTTCCAGTTAACTGTCCAGATTTTTGGTTTTTAACTGCCCAGTTTTTTTGGCTTTAAGGTTGTTCACTGCCCAGATTTTTTGGCATTAGGTTGGTGCAACTGTCCAATTTATAGCAACATTGTACTGCCCAGTATTTTCTATTTTTTTGGCTTTAAGGTTGTTCACTGCCCAAATTTTTTGGCTTTAGGTTGGTGCAAAATGCTGTCCAATTGATAGCATTGTACTGCCCAGCTTTTTTCTATTTTTTTGGCTTTAGGGTTGCTAATTGCCCAGATTTTTTAGCTTTAGGTTGGTGCAAAATGCTGTCCAATTTTTAGCAACATTGTACTGCCCAATTTTTTCTTGTTTAGAAGCAACTCATCAACAGAATATATTTGAATACTAGAAGTGCATTCATGAAAATCTACACAAAATGCCATAGTGCACTAAGGCTTGATTCATTCACAAAATTCTGGATTCATTACAAGCTGGCCAACAAAAAACTTTCTTTAAAATCTAGATATTACAACAATCAGCTACATCAAAAACCTACTCCACTAAACAAAATGCTGGATTCATTTCATCTTCAATGCAACAACAAATCCGACTAACAGTGCAACTGAAACCATAATGAACATCTTCATGTGCATCAATTTCACTTCCATTTCCCTTGCTTTATTCACTTCAACATCATTTAAAGCCTCCAACACATCAACTTTTTCAAATAATTTGTCCCTTTCAAGCTTGCACGCATCCAACAACATATTCAAGGTCCTGATTTTTACATTGGCATCATCCAATTTAGCCTTGAAATCATTGATTACTATCAGCGCTTTCTCCGGGAAGCCTTCGTCTTGCCATTCCCAATAACCACATGACTCATTCTTACAAATACAATCAATTACAAACAAATACTATAGAGAACAGAAAAAATTTACAGAATAAAAAAAATTGAACAACAGAAAAAATTTAAAGAACAGAAAAAATTAAGACTTTAAATACATCGACTAAATTCACACTTACTTCTGTTTAGCACATTTGTAGAATCTCCTTCCGGGATTGTTTGTGGTCGTCGAGGTGAAGTTGTTCGCAATCTCCCCACAGTAGCACCTCCTCCTCGATATAACACTAGAACTAGACATAAAATGCAAGAATCAGAGTTTAATTGAGAAGAAGAAGAGGGAATTTTAACTGAGAGGAAGAAATATTAGGGGTTCAAACGTTAATAATGGTGATAGACCATGTTTTAGAGAGGGTTAGGGTCGGGTTAGGTTATGTGTTGGGTCGGAGCAGTTATAAAAGAGCCCGGATAGTTATATGCGTGCCACGTGGCCCTTCCATTAAACTAAGGGCTTTTGTGTATAATAGTATAATATCAGGGATTAGGATTTCCTAATAGTATAACGGAGAGCTTTTTTAAATTATTGATGATAGTAAATGGACAGATCAGACCCTTCTCCGTACTTTTTATGGCATAAAGACCAAAGTATGTCCCTAATGAGTAAGTGACAATCCAATGTTCAAGAGTGTGTATAATTTAAAGCACAAATCATGAGTTTACCTGTTTGGACATAAGAAACTTTTCTCTATTTTTTTTAAGATTTTTTTTTTTTTTTCCGAAATCATCGTTTGTTTATAAAATTGGAGATGCATTTTAGAAATTTTCGAAAATTTGAAAAACTCCAAAAAACAAATTTTTAAATTTTTCACTCAAATCACTCACAAAACTTCAAAAACAACCTAAAATTATATTCATGTCCAAACACAACTCTAACTTTCAAATATCATTTTCACTTGAATTTTTTTTTCATCCTTTTTGGAATTTTACAATTCTTATGTCCATACATCCACTAAATCCCATTCATTATGAGATAATCACCCTCCTTAAAGAAAATAAAACAATCACAATCTTGTTAGTTTTTCTGTTCTGCTAAAAAAAAAAACCAACATCGACTTTTAACTTTGAGACTTCACTCCAAATAGTTCCTAAATCATAATAAAGAAATTTTAATCTTACAATAAGGATAAATCAAGAAGAAACCTTTCAAAACTTGATAGATTTTGAGCTTGTTATTTATGAACAAACTTCTATTTGCTTGTGAGATATGGACAAATTTGTTGAATGACTTGGTGGGCATTTGGGGTATTTGGCCGAATTTGAAAAAAGAAAAAAAGGTTGAAGCTGAAGAAAAGTTACTTTATCTAGGTGAAATCATAAAAAAAGGTTAAGGTTCAAAGAATTTACAGAAAGGGATATTTTTTGTCAAAATTGAAATAACAAAAGAATATTATGAACAATAAAAGAAGAAGAACAATATTGTAGAGAAATGGAGAGAGGAAATTCTTATTGAATTTTGGGATGATTTACAATGGGATAAGACCTCTCTATTTATAGGGGGGAAATGACTTAGCCACAAAGTAGAACTCTTTAAAAGATAGACATTCACTCTAAATAGAGTTCTATTTATAACACTCCCCCTTGAATGTCTATTCAACAAATAATGTGCCTCGTTAAAACCTTAACTAAAATAAAACCCAATGGGAAAAAAA
>ML414199.1:0-40440 GCA_005239525.1 Nicotiana knightiana | reverse complement strand
TTATCACTTGAATGAATATGTTGCACCTTGAAATCACCATTCTTGTATATATATAATGTCTTCATATAATGTCGTGGAATAGCCTTTTCAGTGTCTCCATAGAGGGAAAAATTTCCGCTATCACATTATCATGCTTATAGTTATAGCAAGATACATATGTGCACAAATTTCACGTAGGATGTAGTACTTCATGACCAAGAATTGTATATTCTTTAAGCAATATCCTTCAAGAATTGTCATATAAGTCATATAAAAGACTTTAATTAGATTCATATCAAGTTTTCATGTCATACTAGACAAATAAGATATCGAAAACTGATTGCACATATCATTGACTTTATATTTTCAAGTGTTTGAACTGCAGGTCCAAATACTTGTCTTTCATATGAAACCAATTCTATTCGAATTGTGTCTCTTCTATTTGGCCAATATTTTTGTGTCAGTATTCGACAAACTTAAGATCCTCATCTATACTTAGCGCTATGATAGATGTCGTCGACGAACATTTTATATCGGTTCCAATTTTTTTTTTTCATAAAGACATAACATAGAGATCTCTTCATTTATATTTTCAGGTACCTGAACCTCTCTTGAGATTTTATGAAGTGTTATGTCATGTGATCTTCTAGATCACTTGCTCCTTTATTATGATCATTTTGATCATTTGCTCATCTTCTTTATCAAGAAGTTTATTTGAAACCGATCTGTCTATACACTTTAAGCGTGCCATAGACATTGTCCTTCTAGGACTTATTCTAAATATGAATATTTTCAGTGAGAATATAGTTACTTTCTTTAGGTCAGCAAATTCGTCTGGCATGCTTTGCAATAGATTGCAGATGAATTATCTTTTTATGAACTTCAAGTTCATATTATCTTATTCGAGGATCTAGATGGACAAATGATAATTCTTTCCACGTAAGTTTTTCTCAACTGTTTATCATGTCTCCCCCTCATGTTAGAAAAACTTTTTTCCTCAATTTTGGGAATCCATCTTTGTCCTATTATGGTGTTAATCAAAATATACACCGCACATCAATAATAACAAGATGGAATTATTTGGTTCCTGACCCTGAACCACTTGTGAGGGGAGAATGTAATATACTTTTGTATATAATGTATATCAAACTAATATAAACAACTTAGTTCTCATAAGTAATGGTTTAGCTATTAAGTGGAGGCACTCAATAAATCATTTTGCTAAACCAATTGTGATATAACCAACTTACCAAGATAAAGTCTTGAATAGAAAATCTGAAAATTATGCTCTAAATTAAATTATTGAGCAAGTTATCTCGCAAACAGCAGGTTGCGGGTTAATAATAATTGCACATGTAACCATCTCATAGATGCATCTTATGTGGTATACATGGCAGGTGAATGTGCCCATATTCACCTTTTCTATTTCCAACATTCATGGGATTCAATCCCAATTTCAGTTGGTCTATTGATTAATGAGAACAAGCGATATAAGAGAATTCGTAAAGAACTTTGTAGTTTAATATTTACCCATGTAAATTCTCTTTCGTTTTTGCACATCATACTTAAATTAGGATTGCTCAATAGGTCATGCTTAATAAAATTGTCTGAATTAGTAAACTTCAGGTTTACATCATGACACGTGCAATTGTGAATAAACTCCAAGTTTATTACGATATGAGTTTTTATATCTATAAACATCTACTTTATTGTCGTATTCTTATTTGTGTAGTACAAACTGGAGAATAAAGCGGGTAACTTTTCACATACATATTACCCCGCTACAAGTTGTAGTAATAGAAGATACTAAATCTTTCCTTTAGTTATAGTCTCAATATAACCAATCGCTTTCGCGAATACTTTAGAAACTCAATAAGTTTCTTTGAGACTTACTACAACACAATACATTATTGATAATCAATTATGTTTCTCCAAAATAGTAATAACTGGCTCTTCCAGAGCTCTCAATTAGTTTTGTACTACCACATATTCATCAACATCCATATGGTGAATATCTCTTTTAAAGAGAAAGTTATGCCATTATGGTCATGGTCAAAATTATATGCAAGATCCATTTGTTGCATTATTGTTGTCCTTTAATAACCACATTACCAAAATATTTTGGCGTACAATAGGTATGTGACCAATGACCATTCATGCCATAATAATGACATTATTTTCTTATATCATCTCAAACCTCCTTCTAGAGGTGAGTGTGGTATATTCACTACCACTAGCGCGTTCATATTCTTCCAAGAATGAATATGTATTCATAAATCATATGTTGTCTCATTCACATCATGAATGGACCATAAGCATCAATATGTGCTTTACAAAATCTCATGTCAAATCGATGACAAATATTACTTTCATAGATTGAAAGATTATTTTCAGAATTCTTATTATTCTCATTATCACAATAATGATGACGATTATAATTTCGTCTATTTTCGCGTCCACATCTATTGATACCTTCACGGTAATAATTTTATCTTTTTTCAGACTTATCACACATTGCTATCAAATTCTCTTTAAGGGTAATGAGAATGAAGCAAATTCAATGGGACGGGTTTTTACTTCATGTGCCCATAATCATACATGAATTTGATCATGGCAAGACATAGCAATTTTACCACTTCATGTTGTTATAAATTCTTGCCAACTCTATTAGAGTTATAATCAAAACTTATTATCTTTGCTTGTAATTAAAATCAAATTATAGAATTCAAGAATTTAAAAGAGAAAAATAAAGTAAAATATTTACCTTAAATTCAGAATTTAATCATGAAGAAAGTTCATGGAGAATTGACAATCATTATGCTCAATCCCAAAGCTTCTACTCAATTGATTAGAGTCTCGTGCTGATAACGTGTTATGAACAATAAAAGAAGAAGAACAATATTGTAGAGAAAGAGAAAGAGGAAATTCTTAATGAATTTTTGGATGATTTACAATGGGTAAGACGTCACTCTAAAACATACACATTCACTGTAAATAGAGAAACAACAATATTTGGAGCTAAAGTTTTCCAAATACAAGAGACTTTTTCTGGACTTTTGAACTCATAAATGTGGAAAAGGAAAAAGAAATTAGGTTGAGCCAAAGAAGAAGAATAAGAAAGGATAAAGCCAATCCTCTCTTTCTGTGAAGAATCAAATCAAAATGCATGCACCAGTTTGGGGTCCTCGGCTAGGAAATCTGTTCAATCGTTCATGCCTAATAACAAACAGGTTGCGGGCATTTTCTTCATCAGCTTACTCTAACCAGTCTCGCGGTGGCCTTCCTCGCTTCCACTCTGAGAAGCTCCCTGCTTCCAAGGCATTGTCCATTTTCTTCACACTCTACTTCCTCACTTATATATTGCTGAACTTGTTGAGTTTTCCTTTTCTCAAATATGGGGTTTTTGATTGTATTGGAAAAAGAACAGGGTGGAGTGTTTATACAACCAATTCAATATGTTAAAAAGATTCGGACTTTATTGCATTTCTTTCGACTGTTAGCAATTGAGAAAGTGAAACTTATTTTTTTTTTATTACACTTTATTAAGGTTTCATGATGTTATAACTTATAACTATCTATAATCTGCAAGCTTTCTCCATTATCTTACTTAAGGAAGCTCACATACGTAATTTCACATAAGTGGAATCAAATGAGTCCAAATAGAGGAAATGGATAATGAGGAGTATTGTATCCGACCCCAACTAGTTTGGATTGAGCAGTTGTTGTGTTATTTTCTTATTCTGTTTTTACTCTTAGAGCTATATTCTTACTTTATTCAGATTAACTGATTTTAGCGCCTCAACTATGGTGTTTTTATTGTTTTTTGATGCAGGATGGGGTTGTTCGTGTTAAAGGTGATGAATTCTGGCACATGACTAGGGTTTTAAGGTTGACAGTTCATGATAGGTACTGCCTTGTACCGTATCTTGGATGGTTACCCGTGATGCGCATCTATGTGCCAAAGAATGTCTTTAATGATTACACTCAATAATATGTGTAAAACAACTGTTCCTTTTGCACCAGTAGTTTCTTTCTCCTATGTGCATGGTTTAAGTCCACAATGAATGGAAACTATGATGGCTTGTTTAAAAGTGTTATCTGTATTGCCGTGTTTATTTTGAATAAGGAATGTGAACGGTTCCTTTACAACTACTAGCGTCCTATTTTGTAGAAGCCTTTTGTACTCTCCCTCCCCTAATTCTGGATCGATATGTCCCCTTTTGGTGTTTGTAATATAGATTTCATGTCTGACAGTTCTATGAAGGATATGATTTTTCAACAAATAATTTTTGATTCCTTCATAACATAAGTGAAAGGTTGTCCTTGAAAAAACAAATATGATTGTACCTGGGGTAATATTTGTGTGTGTGTGTGTACATATACATACACTATACAGATATAAAAGGATTTGAATAGTACTATGTAATCCTATCAAATTTTTGCTGCACTCCGTTGAAATTTGACATGTGTACAATTTCTATCTTTTAGTGCAGAATGAAAAATGTAAATCATTTTGACACTCTTTGGGGTTTACAGACTCCATGTATCATTGATAGCAGCTTAAGTCCTCTATCTTATACAGACTCAAACACTTTCTTGATGAAGTTTTTTGTTAATTATTTACTTAATTGTCAGTTGAAATTGCTACTAAGTATCAGAAAATTGGGAACCAATTCCTTAAAATATGTAAACCAGAAACAATGGAATCTTAGAACTTATAGGACTTCTTTTATGAGGATGTCTATATATATAGTCTCCTTAGCTGAGTTTTAACATCGGTAAAAAGATAGCCACCAGTATTCGAGTTTTTAGTCCTTGAACAACGGTACTGAGTTAATTTCACCTATTCATGATGTTCAATTTGCAAGGGTAGAACTATTTGACGGAAAAGGAGGATTAGTTGAAGGTTGTATACAGAGCGTTGATCAGACAGGATTGGACATTGTGGCTCTCGAGAATCCAAAGTCAGTATCTCCTCATAACACGCAGTGGCATATCTATGCTGCATTTGGTGAGATTTTATGAGCATTGTTGGTAGTGTTATGTATTGTTCATTTTTCTGTCTTGCGTAATGTGCGCTAAATTCCTGCAATGTAGGTACTCTGAAGGGAGGCCGAGCCGATTGGCTTGTGGAGAAATGTACAGTATGTATGCTCATGTGGGTATTGTATCTCTCCTGAAGCTTTCAGTAACTTGTTTGTTCACTCTCCCGTCCGATGGTCTCAGGAGTTAGGAGCCTGCAGTGTGACCCCCTTATTGACGGAACGGTCTCCTTCCATATCAGAAAATCGCGTGGACAGATTACAACGTGTCAGTTTTGCTGCAGCTAAACAATGTAAGCTTTTCAAGTATGATGTAAAATGTATTTATGAACTATTTTTTCTTTATGGGTTCTTATACTATGTTTTACACATTAACCTTTTGTTTTAGGCCAACGGCTGCATGAAATGGTTCTAAATCCTCCTGCAAAAATTGGTGCACTTTTACCTCATGTAAGTTGATTATTCCAATTTCTTCCCACAAAGTATATTTTTTTACACTTCGTGTAAAGCACATAGGAGGCATTCTTAGACTATTTCTCATCTTTGTCTCTGCAACACTTCATTGTTCTTGGTTTTGTGGTGCCATCGATGCTCTAGGTAAAAAATTCAAAGCTTGCATTTATTGCTGCGGCAGAAGCTAAACCAGTATTTAGTGCTTTAAGTTCCATAAAGAAAGAATCAGCTGGACTGATGATAATTGGACCAGAAGGAGGTTAGTATCTTTCTGCAGCTTTTCCTTCTCTTCCTATCTATTCCCAAGTTTTGTGCCTTTACACTGATGTATTATGGTTGGTCATATGTCAAGATTTTATCATCTGAAGAGTTCAATTATCCAGGATCTGTAGTGACAAGTGTTAGGAGTTCTACATAGTTAAATCAATTCATATATACCAAAACATTCTTAAAGAGTAAAAGTAGTCATCTTCCAGTAATTCAGAGACTAAAGTAGGCTCTGTTTTAATGTGAAGCTCTAGTTTTGGACAATTTATGTGTCAAAGCTCATTTGGCCTTAAACTTCTAAAAGTTGCTATTTTACTGCATTGCTGTTTTTATTTTGGAACAAGCAGAAGATTCTTTGTTTCTGTATAAATAAATCTTAAAAGAGGGAACGGAAAAAATTTAGTAAAAAGAGAAGATGAAGAAAAACAATAATTGAAAAGAAAAAAAGAAGAAAATGGGCACTATCCTCCATAGAGGCCTCAATCCCAAACGACTTTCTGACAGATTTCAAATGTTTTTCATCACTCATACCCTGTAGCCCCTTTTGCTACACCAGCCCATTCAACCCTCTTCGCTCTGCAATCTCCTTCCCTTCTCCATTATCCACTTTTCTAGGCTAGAACAACACTCTTGCACACTCTCAAACCCTACGCCGCTCCGATCTAACCACAAACTCGACTTATCTTTCTCTCACACGAACTACCATGTACAATTCGGATTTTGTTTCAAGTACAATATGGCTTCAACTTTTGTCGCTTTTACACCTATCACCTATGGGTGCATCAAACATCAGCCCAATCTTGCAAGCTGAAGTGGGTTTAAACCCTCTTATTTTCCTCATTATCCAAAAACAAGAGTCCTTCAAGAGTGGTGAACTACACGTATGAAAAAAAAAAAAAAAAGGATACAGAGCCAAAATAAAATAAAAGATTTGAGGATACTAGACAATCATGCGTACAACATTCAGATATACAGTTAATTTTATAATTATTCATTCAGATATGCTGTGCATGTGATTATTGTGAAATGTTTGATGCTCCATTACAGACTTCACAGAAAAGGAGTTAAACATGATCCTGGAGGCTGGGGCAACTGCTGTTGGGCTTGGACCGCATCGTCTACGAGTTGAAACTGCTACAGTAGCTCTGTTGTCAGCTTTAATGTTGTGGGGTGACAACCAGGAAACATCAAAGGTCTAGCAACGCTAGCAGGCAAGTGACGTTTTTTCTGCTTTGGAACCTTTGCAGTGATCCTTTCAAATTCAGTTAGATGGCCTTGTTTGGAAGGGCAGCATGCTAGCTATACTGATTTTTTCTCATCTCTGCTACAGGAAAAGACTAAAATGTGTTACAGGATTTCTGTTTTAGTGCTTTGGTTACCGAGATTAAGTTTCCTGGCCCCCACTTTTGATAAACCATTGATCACTAGCTAAAGAGGCTGAATTGTAATTACAGAGGTTCATGCTCTCGCCGATTTATACACTTATTTAGATGACAAATAAATAATTAGTTATGTTTTAGGTTGTGCTCATATTCTGAGGGCTCCCAAGAAAGCAGCAATTTAGCATTATCAAAGAATTCAGAACAAAGGAGAAAGAAAAAAGGACAACGATCAATCATTTGCTTATTTGTGTATGGCCTCACCCTCACGGCCTCACCCCATTTTGGAAAGCCCATTGTGTTATCGTTGATACAACATTTCTGAGCTTGTCCAGCTTTACTTGTCTTTGTAATCCCAAGTGAAGTCTGGTGGTATTGAATCCCACAAATGATTTTGCTAACTTTGGCCAGCTGTTAAAGTTTCGGATTTCTACCTCAGTGGTAAGTGATGGCGTTCAAGTCCTTTCTTAAGTTTGCGTTTGTGCTTACTTCTCTGTAAGTCTGTATAAACTTTTCTTCAATATTGGACAAAGTATAATTCACATGGTCTTTTAGCCTTGAAATCCCAGTTATTATCCTTTTCCTTTTCTGTTCTATACATATTTGTGTATCTCTTGTCAATGTATATTTGCTACAACTCCGACTCTTTTTCTGTTTGACCAGGAGAAGTCAGAAGCCTGGTATTAGATTTTGCAGTTATAATTTTGTAAGATGTCTGTATTTCTATCTATGAAATTTTCTTTACAAATTGGATGGTAAATTTGCATCTTCATGATTGGATTACACTGAAGCATTTTGTTTTCCATTTTTTTGAAAGTTGACTTAGCAAGTACTTACTATGTAATTTTCAATATCTTTTTTTTTTAAATATAAAAAATTACATAATAAGTACCTGTTTAGTCAACTTATGATTTAATTTTTTATATCAATATCTTTCTTTGATGTATCTGGGGCAGGCACTAACTCATAAAGTCATAAATGAGCTGCTTCTGTCAACTATTCTTGGCTAAAAAACAAAATTAAAAAAAAAAATTCAAGAGGAAGCTTCAGCTAGTTTTTTGGCGATTATGAGATGGTAATATAATTGAACTTTTAAGACTTTGGTTCTTGTGTACGTTAGGTTATATTTAAATCTTGTCTCTATTATATTATATAATTCTGCTATAAGAATGACTATAATTAGCTAGGGGAGGTTTATTCTCCATGTTTGATTTAATGAAGGGAACATGATAGTGGTTAAGTGTAGGGGTGGGCATAAAGTTCGAAATCTCGTAAAACCGGACCGGAACGAATTAATTCCAAGTTATAACCGTTGAAGTAGATCTCTTGGTCTATTATTCAAAATTCACTATTATTAAATCTGGAGTACGTTTGGTTGCGACTTGTTCAATTTTAAATTATAAAAATATGCCATAGATGTAATGTGTTTTGTGTGCCCGACTTGACTTCTAATTATGTAGTTGGTTTAGGAAATGACCATGTGATCATTTGTCTCATTTTATTATTTTGTTTCGTCTTGATTTTGTGTTTAGAGACATTCACATCGTTGATGTCCCAACGAAGGTTCATGGTTGTTTTAAAGTGAGCTCCAGTTTGATTGATTCATTTAGTGGAGAATTATTAATGTTTTAGACAACTGAACATGTGAACTTTCTTTCTTTGTTTGTCCATTGTTTGTGCGTGACAGGAATGGAATCAGTGTTTAGTGGATCATGGTTTGTTAAGCCACCTGCTTCAAGGTAATTTACCATTACTGAAATTTGTTGCCATATTTATATAATTTTATTTCTCACATAACTAATATATGATTAGCCTTGATTCTTTGCAAATTATTGTGGGACTAAAGTTGACCGAGTTGCTGCACAATACTGTAGTTGAAATAGTCTCGAGAGATCCTATTATGATAGGAGTGGTAAGTACTTCTTCATCATTAACCAGAGGTATCGGATTCGAGCCCTTGAGTATGAAGTCGCCTTTGTTAGGAAGCGCTTTACCTTTAATGTAGGATTTTTCGGCGCGAATCCAAATTTAATCGGGTTCCAGTTTTGTTGTTGGCTTTTTATGATATATGTCAGATGTGTGAAAATGATGTTGGTGGGACCCAAAATGGACCATATTGGCTCACCAAAAGCCAATAAAAGCTTTCACAACAATTGGATTCATATCCAGCAATTAAAGTCAATTATATATATAAGAAAGAAAAAATCAAATATCACATATAAAAAACACCACGTAAAAAGTACCTCCATTTACTTGTCTAGTTTAACATTTACCATTTAAAGTTGCTATAAATGCAGATACTCCACTTTGATTTCGAGTAATATTTTTCATTTCAATATATACAGAAGGAAACACAGGCCTCTTATCCTTTTAATCGGTTGTAATTGTGAATTTTAAGAATTTAAGTTTTATGGACTAATTATTGTAATTTGATTGGTTTTAAAAGGTTCTTCACCATTCTTTTCTAATTATCAATCTTATTTCGATACTCATCTCAATGTTTTGCACTGTCATCAGATAGATAACTCAACTGCTAATTTTAGAATATAATAGAAGAGAAATTCAGTGATATCAATCTTCATGATTATGATTGCTTATTTTGGCCGAACTGTTTCTTTTCTTGTTCAAAAGTCGAATTTTTCTTTGGCGGCATAGAAAATAATAGATTAAACTTCTTCAAATCCAAAAACACTTATTTTTTGTTTTTCAAAGTAGTAACGTTTGGCCAAATTTTTAGGCAAAAAAAATGATTTTGAGTAGAAATGGAAGTAGTTTTGGAGAAGTACAAAAAAAAATTTATTTTTAAAAAATACTTTTGAGAAAAATACACTTGGAAGCAGTTTTTAAAAGATTGGCAAAACAGTTCGAAAGTATTTTCAAATTAATGAGCCAAAACATAAATTGATTTTCGCCAAAAGTATTTTGAGAAAAAATATTTTTGAAAACAAACTATAAAAAGAAAAACGGAGTGGCAAAGAATAGTAATAAATGGAGAAAACAAGTGCTTTTATTTAGGAAAGGGGTGGCTAGTCAAGTCAAAATAGCATGCATTATATTAGTGGCACGCAAAACAGTAACGGAAAATTTCATTCACAAAATCCATAAATACAAAGAGAGAGAGAGATTGGGATTGCTACTTCGGTGACTCAATTCATATTCTTCCTATTATTCTTTACTCTTCTTCTTCTCGATAATAACGAAAGCTCTATTATTTTTCTCCGACATTTTTGAAGGAAATGGCTATTCAATTGGAGAATTTGGTGCAATCGATAAAATCGAAGGTGAAGAAATTGAAGAAATCGAAGAAGCCGTACATCAAAATGGACAAAAGCTCCAGTGTGAGAGTGGAGATCCGCAGCAAAAAGGCTCGTAAGCTCATCGACAAAACTCTCCAAGCTGCTGATAATCCAGGCAAGAGTAGCCTCTCTTAGTACTACTTGTCGAGTGAAATAAAAAGAAAATAAGACTCGCTTTGAAATGAAAACTTTCTTTGTTTCTTTAACTTGTACATACATATAAATTAGATGAATGAGAAAAGTTGTAGAAACGTCGCCGCCGTTTCTGTGTTCCTTGGACGTCGATGATGGTGCGTATCGGCGTTCGCATTGGGGAACCGTTTCGGTCTTTCTGAATCCCAACTTTATTTAATGAGAAAAAGGGATTAAGTGTTTGGTTATTATTCTTTTAGCGATTTCTTAACGTTAATCTGAGTAATTGGAGTGCTTTTATGCTCTATTCAATTTGTGCTAATAGGAGTGTAACTCAGTTTGGCAATAAGAAGAAGATCACAAACCCATCACTTATATCTTGAAATATATAACATTTTGCTTCGTAAATTTGTACCTTGATCTCTTGCGATATATATATATTTTCATTTCATTTATCGTTAGGTCATATTCTTTGGATGTATTTGTATTATTGACTCATATATATACATATGTTATGTGAAAAGAGAGAAAAAATGTTTATATATGTAATATAAGCAGCATAGTTATGTGACTCCACATTCATCTCTAGTGTTTACTGTCTTAAATTAAGTTCATTACTTAAAAAATTGAAGTTAGCTATGGACTTCGTCTCATATGTCGCTAATTTATTTTCTAAGAACTAAGTTTCTGGGAAGCTAAACGTATTTTTTTCTGTTAAAAAAGTACTTTGTCTCAGCCTTGGCAAGGCTATGCTCTACCATTAAGCTATTTCCGCCAGCTAGGGTAGTAGCGAAAAATTTAAAATGTTTGGCCAAAATAAAAAATACTTTTGAGCAGCCGGAAGCAATTTTCCGCTTTTGAAGAAAAACTACAAATTCTAGCTTATTTTCAGAAGCAAAAGCATAAAATTAATTTATTTAGGATAAAATATCTTTATAATAAATTTATATTTTCAAGTTACACCTCATTAATTTAACTTTTTGCTTTTCTATCATACCGTTATTCTCTTTTTTATTTTCGTCATATTTTTATTCCCTTTCTCCTATCCTTTTTAGAATATTCTCTCTACTATAAATAAATTTTTTCTTTTATATAATGATTTATAAGAGCATATCTTTTATTTTATGTTGAATGATGTATTTTATATATATATATACATAATAAGTAATACCAGATACCCGATATTATTTCTTTGGAATATATATTTTATATTAATTAAATATTTTAATTTGTATTTTATTTTAGGTTTGTCTGTAAATTGAATTTCTTTATAATAAATATTTAAATTAATTCTCTCTTTTAAATAATACTAATTGCAAAGTGAACCTAAATTGTTCTTTTTTGTAATTTGATACTTAAAAGTACTTTTTAGAAAGCTTAACCAAACACAATTTGCTTGCAAAAAGTATCACTTAAATGAATTGGCCAAACACAAATCGCTACTTTACAAAAAAAGTATTATAAAAAATAATTTTTGGCAGCTTGACCAAATAGACTATAAGCAGGATTAGCGACGAATTCTGTTGTTTAGCTATAGAATTTGTCCATTTTTAATTCTTGTTTTTTATAGTAATTATATTCTTTCTTGACAAATAGTGTTGTTTTTGAGGTAGAGTAGTTAAGCATCATAACAAGCTTGTGATCTGTTCAGCAAATGGTAGGTCTTTGCATAACGTAAGCCACATGTGGAAGGTTATCTTCTTCTGTAATTAACTTTTGAATGGATACACAAAATTGGTTAAGTTCCGCAATTTGACAATTTTTATAATTCAGCAAATTTTAAGTTATGTCTTTTGAAGTCGGTCTATAAAGGTAGAGGTCAAACTCTCTGTTTTCCAATCTTTTGATTTTGACGAAATTAAGTCATTTGAAATCCAATTTTATCAGATATCCACCAAGGGGCTTTCCACCCCAATTTACTTCTCATAATTCAGTTACATATAAGTTAAATTTGATAAAATTATCACCTTGAATTAGATATATGTGAACTTGTTAATGTCTAGAATATTGTTTACCCTAAAAGCGGATATTAATTGAATTTATACGTGATTTTACTTGACATATACTAGAAAAACACGTAAATTGATATTGAAATTGACTGTAAATAGAAATAAAAGCAAACCAAATGAGATGTATAGCTTTGGCCCTCGAGCTAGGCCATCCTCGAATCAAATGAATATTCTACTGAAAAATATGAACAAAGTAATAGAGTATTGAGAGCTTAATAGAAAGGTAATATATTGCTTTTTATTACGTGAATATGATGATTTTCCTAATGATCAGACCCTCTTTATATAATAGGGGATTCTACTGATGTTACAACTCTAAATACAGTAAGAAATTTCATGATTGACTAATTAATCGGCATCATCTTGATACGTGCCGAGATTTCTGCTATGATCCTTGTTTGATTACGGATATTTCGGCTTACCATTACTCGATTAGGTAAACTTCCATCGGTCTTGCTCGATCTCTTTTTGCTTGGTCTCGATCTTGGCCGATTTCGACCTTGATCGATCTCTGGATTACGAGCTCAACAATCTAACTCTACACTATGGCTCGATAAAACACGAAATCGAACCTTGATCTATCATGATCCAATCTCGATTAATCATAAGAAAAACAGTCCGTTCTGACCGTACACAAATATATTAGAGAATAGATAATCAATTATAAATATCCTACGCATCTGAACTTAGGCTAGTAAATCTTAAGCTTGATTTTCTATTTTCTGCTCTCCTATTGGAGCGATCCCGACATTAACAGATAAAGCCTTTTCTTCCTTTTTATTTATTTCTTTTTGTTGCTGAGACCCTTTTGTGTGTTGATTATCTTATTGCTACGGGGTGAAGCATATGCTGACCTCCATCTTTTATCAAAATTGACTGCTACACGCATCTAGGAAAAACCTGCCCTTCTCAGACTTTAATAACGAAAATCTTAAAGTAAACAAAGAGATGAGTGGACAATGTCATAAATATTAATATTAAATAGGTAGGAGTATCCATCAACTACAAATTTATTGCGGCATTAATTTCTGTATGGTTCTAATTCTGACTTCCATGTTCGATCCCAAAACTCATTAATGTGCAAGGACTCAAGAATCCAAGAGAATCAATATAGTGCTTGATTTAATGTGCAAGGACTCTCACAGGCGCGGACAGAACTCTTCACTAGCCATGCGCTTACTAGCTGTCACAGGCGTGTTTTCTGTCCGCCGAAATCAGCTTGCGCGGCAGTCAAGTCCCGCATTTGACTTCAACCTTTTCATAACATTTAGCTAAAACTATAACAATTTTGGACTTAGAATATTTTTAGGCAGCTTCAACGTAGTAGATCTTTGAATTGATTTTAGGCAACGGAATTGTATACGGTTAAAATCGACCACACCCGATTTTACGGGCTCGAGAGTGAGACAATATCAAAGCAAGTTCAGGCTCGAAGAACACGAAGACTGAGGGATTAAGATCAGGCTAAATCGAAATCGAAGCAACGACATCAGGAGATATCCGCGATCGACCACCAATCTCGGCGAGAATCTCGGAATTGGCAGAACCATTAGCGGTTATTGATATCAATCATGTATTTGACTTCCGAAAGTAGAGTTATACCTTATTTAGGATTTCTCTACTATATAAAGAGGAACCTTGTTCATTTGTACAGAGCAATCACTTACGCATGCACTAAGGAATATAAACGTTCTGCTAGTTTACTCGCTTTTAACTCCCTACTGTTCTTATTGTTCATTTTGTTCACACTGTTCTTATTATTCTCGTGGTTCTTAACGTTCGATCTCGACACCATTCCAAGCCGAGGTCGATAACTTGCAAACGACACTGGTTTGATCTATTACAATCATTTAATTCCTTTATTCATTTAGCTACTTATCAATCGACATTGAATTAGATCACGTATCCTTATAACTACATTACAAGTTAAGTTGTTACTCGTATTTCGAGGTAAACAGATTGACGCCCACTAGGGGTGTTCATAAAAACCCGAAAAATCGAACCAAACCGAAAATCGAACCAGACCGATCAAAAAAATCGATACTTTTTAGGTTTATTTTGGTTTTGGTTTTGAATTTTAAAAATCGATTAAATTTGGTTTGGTTTTGGTTTTCATAAAAAAATAACCGAACCAAACCGACTATAAAGTAGCTATTTAAATTTATTGTTATACCTATATATATATATATATATATATATATATATATATATATATATATATTATATAATTTTATGGTACATATTAGTCATTTATATTTTTAGCCTAGTTCTTTGCTATTAAAATAATCTAATTCTTTGCTTTTACATTCTTGTTTGGTTGGTAGTTTTCTTTTGCTAAGTACAAGAATTTATTTCATGTTAAAAATAATCGAGTTTTAGTTGAGTACTTTAATTATTCATCACTATTTAATTCAATTATCATCAATATATCTTGGTAAATGATAGATTTCTCAAAGAGCAATGGATTTGATAGTGTTAAGTTGAAAATGTAGTCGTAGGAATATTTGTTTGGTAGTGTATGTCTCATATTTAAGAAACTAACCGATGAATAACCGAAAAACTGACAAAAATCGAATCAATAAAAACCAACTTAATTGGTTTGGTTTAGTTCTAATATTTAAAAAACCGACTTACTTGGTTTGATTTCTTTTTAGGGAAAAATTGACCCAAATCGAACCTTGAACACCCCTAGAGCCACCGTGGGGCTAAGGATAATAGTGATTGTTCAGTGCTAATTCTGGTATAACACACTATTTTACGCTTGTTTCTTGTCAAGAATTTCGTTTTCAGGTTGAATTAAGTCAAATTCGCAAAACACATCTGCACATGGTGACAACGGCCTCGGGCTCCACGGATAAAATGAGAATGTTATCGTCCTAGGAATCGAGGTGCCACAGGCTGACCTCGGAGGAGTACCACCCGTCAAACTGGTTGATGTCAGTTCTCATGTTGCCCTGAATGCGGAATTGGGCGCAGACCCCGAGGGAAGCGTACGTAGAGAGGGTCGAAATGATGGTTGAGGAATGCAGGGCAGAGGAGACGAATGTGTCAGTCTCCAAGTTATATTTGAAATGCTGCAAGCCCAACAAAACTCCATTGCTCAGTTGCAAAATCAGCACAGGGCACCGAATAGGGTCGAATAATAGGCTACTCGTTGTACCGAGCCAGTGCCTGAAAGATCAGGTGATAATACTTCGACAACCGACCCTGCTATAATGAGGATGCTCGAGGAGCTTACTAAGAGAATAGAATCGGGAGAAAAGAAAATCTAGGCTAACGACAAGAAGGTGGAAACTTATAACTCGCGAGTTGATCAGATACTGTGGCACCTACCGATCCTAATGGGAATGGACTCTAAGATGTTTATGCAAAACCCGTTTCCTCTGAGCGCGGCTCCGAAGCCCATCCCAAAGAAGTTCCGCATGCTCGACATACCTAAATACAATGAGACTTCAGACCTCATTGAGCATGTTACTTCTTATACGTGCGCCATAAAGGGTAATGATTTAGAGGATTACGAGATCGAGTCTGTACTGCTAAAGAAATTCGGAAAGACCTTATCAAAGGGAGCCATCTGGTACCGCAACTTGCCGCCGAAGTCTATCGATTCGTTTGCCATGTTGGCAGATTCATTTGTAAAAGCGCACGCTGGTGCCATATAAGTTGCAACAAGAAAATCAGACCTCTTCAAAGTAAAGCAGAGGGATAAAGACATGCTAAGAGAATTCGTATCTCGATTCCAAATGGAATGTATGAAATTAACACCAATCACTGATGATTGGGATGTTCAAGATTTCACCCAAGGATTAAACGAGCGGAGTTCAATCACATCACGCCAGTTGAAACATAACTTGATCGAGTACCCAACTGTTACTTGCGCAGATGTTCACAACCGATATCAGTCGAAGATTAGGGTCGAAAATGACCAATTGGGAGCCCCTTCAGGTTCAGTAAATCCAAACCGGTCGACAGGTAAAAACTAGAGAGATATTGATAGAGAAACGAGACCGAATAAAGATCGGTATCAGCCGTATGTTTTAGATCGAAGGAATAACGGTTCGGGACACAACGCCTTCCGGAACGATCGAAGAAGTGACCGAGGGCAGAGTTCTCAGGGACTAATGAGTAAAACTGGCTTCGACAAATATGCAGATCCCATAGAAGCGCCTCTATTATCGGAGTATAATTTTAGTGTCGATGCATGGGGGATTGTATCGGCTATCGAAAGGATCAAATACACCAGGTGGCCCAGGCCTATACAGACTGATCCCTCTCAAAGAAATCCAAACCTAATGTGTATATCATGGCACCCATGGCCATAGGACCGAATACTGTAGACAGTTGAGAGAGGAGGTAGCTCGATTATTCAACGAGGGCCACCTTCGAGAGTTCCTAAGTGATCGAGCCAAAAATCACTTCAGGGAAAGAGATGCCAACAGAAAGAATGATCAAGAAGAACCTCAGCAAGTTATTCACATGATCGTCGACGGGATCGACATCCCACAAGGGCTTATATTCAAATGCACCAAAGTGTCGATCACCAGAGAAAAACGGACTCGAGACTATATGCTCGAAGGCATCCTCTCGTTCAATGACGAAGAAGCAGAAGGCATCTCTCAGCCGCACAACGACACTCTGGTAATTTTTATTTTGCTAAATAAAATTCAAGTTAAACATGTTCTCGTGGATCCAGGTAGCTCGACGAACATAATCAGATCGAGGTTCGTAGAGCAGCTCGGGTTGCTAGACCAGATCGTACCTGCATCTCGAGTCGTAAATGGATTCAACATGGCTAGTGAAACAATGAAAGGGGAGATAATCCTACCAGTGAACGTGGTCGGGACCATCCAAGACACAAAATTTTCATGTCATCGAAGGCGACATGAGATAGAATGCACTACTTGAAAGGCCGTGGATACACAACATGAAGGCGGTACCATCGACACTTCACCAAATGATGAAGTTCCCAACAAGGGATGTTGTGGAAACAATATATGAGGAACAATACGCTGCAAAGGAAATGTTTGCAGTCGACGAGGTGACGCCGATATCAACAGTTTCCACCTCAGAAAAGTCGAGCACCAAAGATGAGAAAGCGACCAAATATAAATAACCGTTCCCATCCTCGACCGATCGGATAAACAGGTAATCGAAGAAGAAGAAGAGGATTTTCTCACTCCTCGAACTTTTGTCGTTCCCAAAGAATCGAATGCTACCAAGTCAATGGTCGGGGAGCTGGAACAAGTGATACTGATCGAGTATCTACCCGAACGAAAGGTATACTTGGGAACGGGGTTGACCCTTGAACTCAGGAAAAAACTTATTCAATTTCTTATTGATAACATGGATTTCTTTGCATGGTCCCATTTAGACATGATAGGAATACCGCCCAAGATAACGACTCATCGACTGAGCCTGGATCCCAAGTTCAGACCGGTAAAGAAAAAGAGAAGGCCTCAATCCGAGGTAAAGCACGCCTTCATAAAGGAGGAGGTAACAAAACTTCTTAAATAGGGTCCATTCGGGAAGTAAAATATGCCGAATGGTTAGCTAACATAGTCGTAGTCCCCAAAAAGGGGAACAAACTTAGAATGTGTGTACATTATAAGGACTTGAATAAAGAATGTCCAAAAGACTCTTTTCCCTTGCCTAACATCGATCGAATGATCGATGCCACGGCCGACCACGGGATACTTACTTTTCTCGACGCCTATTCTGGGTACAATCAAATCCAGATAGACCCAGTATATCAGGAAAAGACTTCTTTTATCACTAAGTATGGAACTTATTGTTACAATGTAATGCCCTTCGGACTCAAAAATGCGGGAGAAACATATCAACACCTAGTTAACAAGATGTTCGAAGAACATATAGGTAAATCAATGGAAGTTTACATTGACGATATGATAGTTAAGTTCCTGCACGCAGAGGACCATTTGACTCATTTGCAGGAGATATTCGAAATCTTGAGGAAGTACAACATGAAGCTTAACCCCAAAAAGTGTGATTTCAAGGTCGGCTCGGGAAAATTCCTCGGCTTCATGGTATCAAATCGGGGAATCGAGATCAACCCCGGTAAGATTAAGGCCATCGAGGATATCATCGTCGTGGACATCGTGAAAGCCGTTCAGAGGCTAACCGGACGGATAGCTGCCCTGGGCCAGTTCATTTCGAGGTCATTAGATCGAAGCCACACGTTCTTCTCCTTACTCAAAAAGAAAAACGATTTTACATGGACCCTAGAATGTCAGCAAGCATTGGAGGAATTGAAACGATATCTATCGAGCCCACCTTTGCTCCACACTCCAAAGGCAGATGAGAAGATGTACCTATACTTGGTAGTATCCGAGATAGTGGTAAGTCGTTTGTTAGTTCGAGAAGAACAAGGTACGCAGTTTCCTATTTATTACGTTAGTCGGAGCTTAGGAGATTTTGAAACTACGTATCCACACTTAGAGAAATTGGCACTAGCATTAATAGGCGCATCTAGAAAATTAAGGCCATATTTTTAGTGTCATCCCATATGTGTGATCACCACTTATCCGCTTCAAAATGTTTTGCACAAGCCCAAATTATCGGGCTGATTGGCCAAATGGGCCGTCGAACTTGGCGGGTATGATATCGAATATCAACCCCAAACAACTATCAAGTCTCAAACATTAGTAGACTTCGTGGCGGACTATTCACCAACTCTCGTACCCGAAGTAGAAAAGGAACTTCTGCTGAAATCGGGTACATCATCGGGGGAATGGACCCTCTTCACGAACGGTGCCTCGAATGTGAAAGATTCCGGGCTCGGTATTGTTTTGAGACCGCCTACGGGCAATGTTATTAGACAATCAGTTAAGACTACCAAACTGACTAACAACGATGCTGAGTATGCGGCTATGATTGCAGGTCTCGAACTAGCTAAAAGCTTGGGAGCGAAGTCATTGAAGCTAAATGTGACTCCCTAATGGTAGTTAACCAGGTAAACGTGACCTTCGAAATTCGAGATGACAGGATGCAGAGGTACTTAGACTAATTGCAGGTGACCCTGCACCGCTTCAAATAATGGACTCTACAACATTTACCCCGAGAACAAAATACCGAGGCCGATGCACTTGCCAATCTAGGATCATCAGTTGACGAAGATGAGATCAACTCGGTGACTGTCGTCCAACTCTCGAGATCTGTAATTGAGGAAGGACATGCTGAAATAAATTCTACAAGCTTAACCTGGGATTGGAGAAACAAATACATCGAATATTTGAAGAGTTACCATCGGATCCCAAAGAATCGAGGGCCTTAGGAACTAAAGCCGTTCGATTCACATTAGATGAAGACAAAATGTTATACAGAAGAACGTTCGATGGTCCATTGGCGGTGTTGATACCCAATTTTTCCCAAAATATTTTTAAAATTGCATATGTACCTTCAAAATCATGCATTAACAACGATTGATATTTTTCCACAATTTTTCTATATTTTGTCTAATTTATCTAGCATTTTATTTCTAATAAATAAT
Source organism: Nicotiana knightiana (assembly GCA_005239525.1). Taxonomy (NCBI): domain Eukaryota; kingdom Viridiplantae; phylum Streptophyta; class Magnoliopsida; order Solanales; family Solanaceae; genus Nicotiana; species Nicotiana knightiana. Next base: position 20,376 of record ML414199.1, on the reverse strand, counting down.
TACAAAATTGCATCACAAATGATTTCAAAGGCATTTATCGATTTAATTCATTGTTTATAGTCCTGATAAGATCAAATTATTTCATAATTATCCAAATTGGTATCTTTTGGATATAATTGCAATAACTTTGCAATTATAGCCCAATCATGTAATTTTATACTATTTTTTACCAGAAATCAGCCTCTTATGTTCTTAAATATAAAATAATCATTTTAAAGTTATTTCCATGCATATGATTAATTTTTATAATTAGTAATTACTTTATAAAACTATTTTAATTAAACTATCTGGGTATTTAACAAATAGCCCATGCCTATTTCAATTTTAGCCTAAATTGATTTATCACTCCCTATTAGACCAGACCCAAGCCTGATTAAATCAAGCCCAAATACCCCAATCCCAAATTCATTAATCCCCTGGCCCAATGTCTTGTTTAATCTGGACCGCTGATCAATTGTTGATCAACGGACCAGATCCCCCTTTCCATAATTAACCTAATAGTCTACCCCCTCCAAACCCTCATTCTCTCATTTCTCCTCTCACACTCCGCCGTCATCTCCTCTCTTCTTCTCTCAAACGCTCTCTGTCCTAACCCTAATTCCTCCTCGTCGGTGCTCTCATGTCGTCGACGATGGGGCCTTACCACCATCTTCCAGCCTTAATGGCTCTCCTGTGCTGGGATTCCTGCCTTCCTTGAGGTCCTCAAGGGACCAGTGGCCATTCTAGTCACCCCTGGTCCTGTGCTCACTATTCTCAGGCCACCATGGCTCGATTGAGAAAGATCTTTCCTTTTTCCGGCTAAACCTATGGGTTTCTAAGCCAGTCTCTCTATTTCTGGGTTATTTTCTAGAAAATCCTAACCTCTTCTACTGTACCTCTTAGATCTATAACAAATCTAGGGTCTTTCTGATCTATTTTCGTTTGTTTCATGAAAAACCTTTCAATTTCTCAAAGCGTCGCTTTATTTTTTTTAAAACGACCTTTTGTTAAAATTGCTTTTTAGTCATAACTTGTTATCATAAAATCTTAGTCTTAACACTTGTTATAATTCTGAGTCCGTCTTTGGTAATATGTTCGTGTGCTTGTTTCTCATGAACACTCTGAGTTTTTGTGATTTTACCCTATTATGTTCAGTAGGGTTTCTGATTCTTTCTTCTTCCGCTTATATTATATTTATTGTGTTAATTCCTCTAATCAGCTCTATCTTCTCTATTTGAATCCCTGATTCTATGTGATTCTTACTTTACTATGTTTCTGATTTTACTTCTTCTTGCCTATTATGTGTTTATTCCGTTTGTTCATAGAATTTTTGTGTTAATTCTCCCCTTAATCAGTATTGTTTGAATCCCTAATTTTCTATGATTAACACCTTTTACTGATTTCCTGTGATGATATCTTTTACTGTTTTCCGACTCTAAGTTATTTTCTCGCTTATTTTATGGTTGACTATACTGTTAATTGATTCTTATGATATTTCCTTAATTAGAACCTTATGTACCTAGTTCTAATTACCTATTCTATACTTGCACTATTTGAATTGTTTCCTTATCTGTTATGCACACATTGATTTCTTTCCTTATTTGTTACATGTTCTTACCGTTTGAAGTTAACTCTCTTAATCAAGGGAGTACTTGCACTAATTTTGCTCTAATTGGTTCAGAGTTTCATAATTTACTACCTAATTGTGATTCTTACCTTATTCTACCTAGTTTCAAACTACTATATTTATATACACACTCACTCAGACACAATCCAAAAAAAAAAAAAAACACATACGAACCCATTTGGTTCAAAAACTATCTCTCACACTCAAAGCTTTCTGCTCTCTTTCTGTGTCACTTACTATTATTCTAAGTTAGCCGGCTGCAAGCCAATGCTAACTATTGTGCTCTCGTGTCCCTTCACTTTTGTGTTTACTGTCTCTTTACTGGTATGTTCTGAGTTTCAAATCAAGTCCCAAAGCAATATGTTTCTTTTTACTGCTTCAGTTTATCATGTTCCTAATCTGTTTCTATATATTATTTTGTTGTTCAACATGTAATTGACCTCCTTGCATCATTGCTTCATCTAGTATGCTAGTTATGTCTTACCTCTTTAGGGTTAGCATATTGTTATAAACTTGTAATATGTCTTAATGTAACTTTACTCTGTTTTGATGCTTGTGTACTGGTTGCCTAGTTCTGGTATGCACCTATTGATTTGTTACCCTAAGTTGTCTTGATGCTATGCTCAATCATATTTAGTATGAAATCCTATACTATACTATCTCCCAACCCCATGAATCCCCTAGAGCACTTCTGATTCTGTGACTTTGTTTTAATTAGCACTCCTGAATCTATGTCTTACTATTTGCACTAATTGCCAAGGACCCTTGTCTGTTATGTGTTCACCATACCTGCTCTAATTGTCCCCAGTCCCCAGTTATCCTTGTGTGAAGGTTTGTTCTCTGAGTATTGTTGAATTTTTTTGACTGACCTGCTGTTTGTTTAAATTACACAACTGTTTTCAAAAGCTGTTTTACTAAACAATTCTCCTATTTTATAAAACTACTTCAACTAGGTCTCTTTTTCAAATACTGCTTTCCTGTTAAACCTTTTCAAAACTATTTCAAGCACTCTCACTACACTTAGGTCCTTAAGTTCTGCCCCTCCAGTGTATGACTTCCTTGGGATTCCTGTGAGATCCCTCTGAACTCTGATGCACTGAGTTGACACTTCCACACTGCACTTACTCACTTATAGTTGTGAAATCTGGGTGTGAGCATTGCCCGAGATCCCTTGAGGTCCTTAGGGAACTCTGACACACCCGGATATGAGAAAGGCTAAGAAACATTTGGGCATTTGAGGTTCTGAGAATCTGGGCTTGTTTTCAGGCTCCCTATAGTGTAACTTCTTATTTTCTTTACCTAGTTATGTAATTCATTCAATATTGGTTTGTAATAATTGTTGTAAACGAATATTTGTGATGGATAGTGAAAAGGGGAGGGTAGCTATGTTTGTTATCAATATCAACAGGTAGAAATCATGCCTTAGGTTTACATTTCCCATGTGCGCATTATAATCCATGTTTAAGAACAATACATTCTAAGCATGTCATGCATTAGATATCAGGTTCTTAGGTTTACTGTTTTCAGCATCTCATTTGACATTATTTTCATCACTTAGAAATCCTGCTTCTAGGCTAAATAACAACATTAACAAGAAAACTGTTGCTACTGCATATTCTGAAATCATGCTGTAACTTTCTGTGCATCTAGAAATCATGCTTTTTTTTTAGGAATTTTGCATATAAATCATTCTGCATCTTATAATGTTCCTACTAGATACCCTATTTTAGGATCTTATAATGTTCACACCTAGCTAAACTTTTGATGCATGAAAAAGGGACACAAGACAGTCTCACATATGATTATCCTGTGTTAGTAAAATTGGTAATAATCCATGTGTCTTTGCAACACTTAGAACATCATGCTTTAGGTATAACAGCTTCCCAACAGTTTATTTAACAATTCTGGTCACGATTGTGCATTCCCCCCACGCCTAGGCTAGCCTTAGGTAACCAATCTTTATAAAACTGGAAAACTGTTGCTTTTGTGTTTACTGCTTAATGGTTAACATGCTTAAAATTAGTAGGCAAACTGATTAGGCCCCTGCTTCTGGGTTTATAAAATAAAATTGCATATCTTCTGTATTTTGATATTCACTTAGACATCATGTTTTAGGATCCTGTCTAATAATACTGCTCTTGTTCGTGTTTGAGTCGTGCTGTTTACGTGCATTATTTGTGGAGGTAAATCTGAGCCTCTGAATTGTTTTTCCCCGCCTTTATCTGTTAAAGTCCTATCTGTTCTTGCCTGCCGCCTAGTATTTTCTCCTTTCAACCTTAGGGGTCTGTTTAGAACTGCCTTTAAGTAGAGGTCCTAATCCCCTCCAGGACCATTAAGAAGGGACGGGTAACAGCGCGCATAGAGGTCGTTAAACAACACTCGCTTAATAACCACTAAGGGGTGGGAAAGGGTAGACATGGATATGATGACCAGTGCTAATGCCACGTGTAGCCCCTCTTCTGAGGAGTGATTACCGGCCATTGTACTGATGTGATCCTATAGGATAAAAAACCCAGGACCCGCTATCTTTAGCACATATGTGTGCTTAGACTGCGAATCTTCTCAAAAACCTTTATTTGTTTTCCTATGTGCTTTTATTGCTTATATGCTACCCGTTTTAAAATTCACAAAGCTTGTTTGGCCGGGAACCAAAGTTGTGGACTTCGAGAGGTGCCTAACACCTTCCCCTTGAAGTAATTTCAAGCATTTACCCTATCTCTGGTTATCCAATCTTTGTTTGTAAATGACCCTTAGTAGGTGCCCTAACGCACCTTAATTCGTTAGGTGGAGAATCTTCAATTCCTTACCCCTTTACCAAAAGGAAACGAGTTGTCCCAATAATGTCGAATACCCTGACCGATCCGAAAGGAGAGGGAGAAGAGAGGGGCGCGCGACAGCATGGCGACTCTGCTGGGTATATTTCTTAGGTTTTTACCATTTTCAAACTGCTTTGTGAAGTTGTCTTTACTTTGTTAATACTTGCGACCTTTCCCGTTCCCCCTTTATGTGCAATTAATTGTTTATCTCTTTCGAGTATTTATTCTTTTCAAAATTAAAACTGACATGTTTCTTTTTGTTTTCCTTTGTAACTACTTTTCAATCATAACTGTTGTATTTACCGTTTTCATAACGTGCAAATACATGACAACATGCTTTTATTGCTCATTTATTGTTTCATAATCATGCTCAACATCATATTCCACTCATGCCTATACAAATCCTATAGCAACGCTTGATGAGTGGTTGCGCTCTTCCATTTTATATCACCCCTAAATTTAGAAAAGCTTATTTGCGGTAAAACTAGTTGACCAGTGGTGCAGTCGACGGTTCCGTGCCTTTCCCCCTCAAGTTATCCGCTTGAGGGTACCAGTCTAAAACCACATAGAAACCTTACTATGTTATATTGTACATGCATCATGGTCAAACCTAGACGGGTTAACGTGTCGTCCGCACAATAACCCTTTAAGACAACATTATCCAAAAGTCCGCCGGGTTTTTCATAGTCCCAACATACACAATCACGTTTTGTGCATTTATTTGGAGAAATAAATGCCTGTATGCTAATCATAAGTGTATAAATAGTCGATTTTGGCGGGGGTAAGGGTCTAACCCTATCTATTTTGCAGAAAATGAGGCACGAAGTCCCCAGTTTTGGCATGGTCCAAAGAATACCACCACTGTTGCTGGATTGGTGGGAAGACCTTTCGCCAAGTGACAAAGACCATGTGAAGAGGGTCCTTGGAAACTTGCCCTCTTTACTGGATATCCAACCAAACAATATGTTGATCGAAACAACCACTATGTTCTGGACAGAGAAATGTCTGTGTTCCGTTTTGGCAATATAGAAATGACCCCCCCTCTTGGAGGAGATAGGGGGCTTCGCGGGATTACCTTGAGACAGTCTAGGTTTGTTGGTGCCAGAAAACCGTGCTGCTAGGAGGTTCCTGAAAATGATGGGTTTGAAAAAGAACGATGATTTAGAGTGCCTGACAGAGTCCTACATACATTTTGACTATCTCTATGAATGATACGGCCATATCAAATCCTATCGTATTTTCCATAGTGAGTTCTCTATTACTTCCTTGGGTCATATTCACCGCAGGATTTTTGTGTTCGTTGTTTGCTTCCTGGGTATGATAGTATTTCCAAGCAAAGGAGATAGGATTCACACTAGACTGGCTATGGTAGCCAAAACCTTAATGGAGTGGATCGAAGGGAAAACATATACCATTATCCCTATGATCATAGCAGACATATACCGAGCCTTGGACTGCTTCCAGAAGGGGTTCAAACACTTTGAGGGTTGCAATATGCTACTACAAATTTGGTTATTGGAGCATCTCCAAAGGGGTCAATATCGTCAAGAATTTCCACGAAGGGCGTGGAATGATCATATAGCCTTCCATCACCCTAAGAGAATGACCTACATCCCATATAGGTTTGTTCAACCGGAAAATGCTACAGAATGGGTGCAGTCTTTTGACAATTTGACCGAGGACCAAGTTCAATAGATGTTCGAATGGTTCCCTACCAGTGAATTCATCATCAGATCGAGGGACGCTCTGCACCCGGTGTTGATCGGTTTAAGGGCATATACTCTTATGTTCCCATCAGGTTTATGAGACAGGCAGGTAGGAAGCAAGTTATACCGCGAGTTTCTAAAATGAGCCATTACAGGGAAAATTTTTAGGAGACGACATCCCATACAAATGTGAAGCTCAACATATGTCGCATCTAAAGGTTATTATAGAAAAGGACACCATCGAGCCCGACAGATACCACGTAGGGCATGTACGCTTTTGCCTATCATGGTTGGAAGACAGCATAGCAGGGATAGTTGAGCGGGGAATCGACAGAAATAGGGTATAGACGAAGCGACTGAGGTTCAAGTGAAATACAATAAACTACGCAAAAGGGTTCGTGAGTCCGAGGCCGAGCATCTGGAGCACCACAAGACTGATATGGAACTGATCAATGAGTGGAAGGAAAGTGCTATCAAATCTAATGAAAGGTTGGAATATTTGGAGCAGGGTCTGATGGAGTTATAGGCGAAGACGAGTAAAAGGGTCGTCGACTACCAGAATGCTGAGGGAAACAAAGGAGGGCATCTAGCAAGGGTATACCTGTTGTTGGGCATGCACGACCTGGGGAATTTGATCGACAGAGCCAAGAAGATCGAGCCAGGGGAAGGTCCTTCTGGGACCAAGTAATCTAGGTTTCCTTTTCATTGCTTTTATTAATGTAATAAGGCCGAGTGTCGTTAGTGACTTTATTTCCTGCTTATTATTTTAGTGTCGTTTTGGATTCGTCTATTTTGCATTAATGAAATGAGGAATTTTGGCATCTAAGTTCTCCAAATCAACTTGTCGCTAGGCCTACCTCGGGCACAACGAGGCTCCTAAGTTAGGACAGGATTTTATTCCTACACTATGTGTTTAAATACTGCAATATTTTCTCATGATCCTCACTGACTTGGCTACCTTTTATTTTTGTTTTTGTTTCTTTCTTTTGATTATTTCCCCTCCCCAAAGGTTGGTTCATGCATTCTGGCATCATCATCATATCACACAAGATCTAGGGGTCCTCCACCTCCTCCTCCTCCTAGTCCACCTAAAGGCAAAGACAAAGGCGAAATGGAAGATTCAAGCAACATCAGACAAGAAAACACAATGCCAGTGGAACGAACAGAAGCCACTGAAAATCAAGGCACTCAAGTTCAGAATGAGCCTATGACACAACTCGAGCAAAGGTTGTTGAAACTCCAAGGGGAGCTTGAGCATGTCCGGAACTTGGAAAATTTATCCTTCTCACTCAGTGTCCCAGATGTCACTCAAAATCCCATACCTCCTCAAAACACCCCAAACAAACAGAACCCTCCCACAACTCATCATCATACAACTCCATAGAAAAATAAAATTATCCCACCACAACACCAGCACAACACTTTCCACGCTCCAAGAAATACCCCGCTAATTATCCCTGAGCCACAGAATTCCAAAAGTGACCACGTCTTTTCTCAAACACCAGGTCATCAGAACAACCCCATATACGTGGAGACTCTACCTCACTCCACCCAATATGTTGCTTACCCACCTGAATCCAGTGAGAAGGATATGCTCATTAAGAATTTGGCCGAGGAACTCAAGAAACTGACTAGTCGAGTTCAGGGCGTTGAAGGGAGTAAGGGAGTCGAAGGGTTGAACTACGAAGATCTTTGCATACAGCCCGATGTTGAACTACCGGAGGGTTACAAACCTCCTAAGTTCAAAATGATCGATGGTAGAGGTGATCCCAGGGTCCATTTGAGGACCTATTGTGATGAATTGGTTGGAGTAGGAGGAGACGAGAAGATTCGAATGAAATTGTTCATGAGGAGCCTCACAGGAGATGCTTTATCTTGGTACATTAGCCAAATCCTAAGAAGTGGTCCCACTGGGTAAGTATGGCATCAGACTTCATGGACCGGTTCAGTTCAATACGGAGAATGCACCAGACGTGTTCTACTTCCAGAACCTTAAAAAGAAGCCCACCGAAACTTTTCGCGAGTATGGCGCTCACTGGAGATCTGAAGCAGCCAAGGTCAGGCCTGCCCTAGATGAAGAACAAATGAACAAATTCTTCATTCGGGCACAAGACCACAGTATTATGAGAGGCTATTGGTTATTGAGAACCACAAATTCTCTGACATCATCAAGCTGGGTGAGAGAATTGAAGAAGGTATCAAGAGTGGAATGATCACTAACTTTGAGGAACTACAGGCCACCAACAAAGCCTTGCAGTATGATGGTATATCCAAGAAGAAAGATGCAGGAACGGTAATGGTTGCACAAGGACCCAAATCCCCGTTGGTATACCGAACTTCCCCGCTCACCTATCAAGCACCCTTGCGCACCTATCAGTCAGCACCTCCACCAACATATCAGCCATCTCCATCGTCTATATATCAGCCTACTTCCCCTAGATATTCCCAACCAGCTCCTGTTTATCATACCTACAACTCTCAGCCATCTCACTTCCAATCACCCCCTGATCACCAAAATTTCTCTTGACCTCGACCCAACTTTGATCGCAGACCTCCTAAACAATACACCGCCATTTCTGAACCCATCGACCAGCTGTATGAAAGATTAAAAGCTATCGGTTATGTCACTCCTATCCCTGCTATAACCCCTGAAAATCCACCCCAATGGGTCAATCCAAACAAGACATGTGCATACCATTTCGGCATGAATAGGCATACAATTGATGAATGTCGCTCATTGAAAGATAAGATCCAATCTATGATTGATAACAAGGTCATCCAAGCAAAGGAAGCTGCTCCCAATGTTTGCAACAATCCGCTTCCAGACCATAGGGGTGTCAACATGATAGAGATAGAAGAAGATTGGGACCTAGAGGGGTCGATTAGGTTAATTATAGAAGGAGATGACCCAAAGAAGCCAACAGTCACTCTTAATCCCATCATAGTCCATATTCATCCACCCGGAGATGTCGAGGTAACTGCGTCACTCCCATTCAAGTTTGAAACGGCACCACCTGCATACACGCGTTTGCCTCGAGGTTTAAGTTATGACACCTGCTAAGGCACCCATTCCATTTAAAGTGAAAGTAGCTGCACCAATCACAGTGACAGTGTCAACCACGCCAATTTTCAACGATAAGGTTGTACCTTGGGATTACATGGCTAAAGCAAGAAGGAAAAGTAAAGTCAAGATAGAAGAAGTTGGTGCTGCACAGGGGATGACAAGGACCGACAGGGTCTATACACCTGAACACTTGGCAGAGTCTAGCAAGAATGCTTCCAACAGTCCACCCGTCATTGAGACAGGCCCAGATGATCTTTGGAGGAAGGTGCAGGCCAGGGAATACTCAGTCATTGATCAGCTGAACAAAACTCTAGCCCAGATATCCATTCTGTCATTGCTGCAGAATTCAGAGACACACATGAATGCTTTGATGAAAGTGCTGAACGAAGCATATGTGCCAAATAACATAACTAGTGGAAAAATGGCCAATATGGTGGGTCAAGTACTGGAGAGTCACAAGATCACTTTCCACGAGGACGAGCTGCCACCTGAAGGACTAAGTCATAACAAAGCACTGCATATCACTGTGCAATGTGAGGACTATTTCATCACCAGGATTCTGATTGATGGGGGATCCGGCCTCAACATCTGTCCATTGACAACACTCAAGAAATTGGGCAAGGGGTTGTAAGAGATAAAATAAGGATCTATGAATGCAAAAAGGCTTTCGACGGTTCTCAGAGGTCTACCATTGGTGAAATCAGCCTTTGCTTGCAGATGGGACCTACATGGTTCGAGGTTGAATTTCAGATGATAGACATATCATCATCTTACAACCAATTGTTGGGATGTCCGTGGATACATGTCGCTGGGGCTGTGACATCAACATTGAATTAGTCAGTAAAATTTGAATGGAACCACCAGGAGGTGATCATCCATAGAGACGGAAGCAATCATATCTATAGTCGTCATACCATCCCGGTGATTGAAGGTAGAAGAACGCTGGGTGGAGAAACCTACCACCACATTGAACGGATCAATGCAGTAGACAAAGACAAATGGTGGGACAGTAAGATCGAGAGCATACTAAACTGGAGTGGATACAATCCTGGCAGAGGACTCGGTAAGAATCTTCAGGGGATTTCCAAACCAATACAGCTGAAGCACCATGGCACCACTTTTGGGCTGGGATAAAAATACACATGGCAAGAGTAAGAGAACTGGTTGCCGCCATGGCGCAACCCTTACTATCCATTGGAAAAGCTGATACCGCATCTGGAGCAGACCTTCCATTAGGCTGACGTAATATGGGGGTCAGAGGAAGAAGAAGCATTGGCAACCTTGAAAAATCTATTCCTGGAAGATGGTGACATGGACTGCTGTGTTATTGTTGAGGAGGAGGAGGAGGAGGAGGAAGGCCATACCATCCAAGTTGTGAGCAAGGGATCATTTCTCAAGAATTGGGCTGTCAGACCATCCAGGGCCCGACGAGTCCCGAGGTAGCAAGTCTAAATAAGCATTGTTTATTTTATTTTTTTCTAATTATTTCCTTTTCACATTTTCCATGTTCGCATTTTCCAATAAAATCTCCAATGTTCCAAAACATTCAAAAATCACTTTTATGTTTCGACGAATCTGTATTTATTTATTATTGTTTTCTCTCATTATTTTATCTATACAACATCACTATTCCCTATCTTGATGAACCAATGACTGTGACATGCAATGAGACAACGCAACAAAAGGACAGTGATTCAGAAGAAGAGTATGTCATACCCGATGAAATTATCAGAGAAGTTGAGGATTTTGAGAATAGACCTAAGTCCAATCTGGACAAAACCGAGATAATCAACCTGGGAGATTCAGAAACTGTAAAAGAAACTCGCATCAGCATTCATTTGTCGCCATCAGAGAAAGTGGAATACACATAATTCTTGAAAGAGTATGAAGACATATTTGCATGGTCGTATGATGACATGACTGGTCTAAGTACATCCATTGTGGCTCACAAGCTGTCAACCAATCCAACATGCCCGCCGGTAAAGCAAAATCTCAGAAAGTTCAAGCCTGATATGAGTTTGAAAATCAAAGAGGAAGTTACCAAGCAAATCAACGCCAAGGTTCTCAGGTTAGTTTATCCGACATGCTTAGCCAACATCGTGCCAGTGCCCAAGAAAGATGGAAAGGTCAAGGTTTGTGTCGACTACTGGGATCTCAATCGGGCCAGTCCGAAGGATGATTTCCGTCTCCCGAACATACACATCCTGATTGACAATTGCGCCAAGCATGAGCTTCAGTCGTTCGTGGATTGTTTCGCTGAATACCATCAGATTTGGATGAACTTAGAGTAATTGGTGATTCAGACCTGCTAATACACCAAGTACAAGGAGAACGGGCTACCAAGAATTCCAAGATATTGCCGTATCTGCACCATGTGCAGGAATTGAGAAAGAGGTTCACAAAGACAGAATTTCAGCACGTCCCTAGAATTCAGAACGAGTTTATCGATGCATTGGCCACTCTATCATCCAGGATAAAACATCCAGATAAGAACTTCATTGATCCTATTCCAGTAAAAATCCATAGCCAACCAGCATACTGTGCCCACGTTGAAGAAGAAGCAGACGGAAGACCATGGTTCCATGACATCAGGGAATACTTGTCAAAGGGAGAGTACCCAGAGCTTGAAAATCACACTCAGAAACGCACGTTCCGGAGATTTTCCAACAATTTCTTTATCAGCGGAGGAAACCTATATAAGAGAACTCCCGACTGGGGATTATTAAGATGTGTCGATGCAAAGGAAGCTTCCAGACTACTTGAAGAGATATATGCTGGGACCGTGGGACCTGCGGCCCACATATGAATGGTTTTGTCTTGGCAAAGAAAATACTCAGAGCCGGTTACTTCTGGATGACCATGGAAATGGAATGCATCCAGTATGCCCGGAAATGCTATCGATGTCAGGTACATGCAGATATGATAAAGGTACCCCCAAACGAGCTCAATGCAATAAGCTCGCCTTGGTCGTTCGCTTCCTGGGGAATGGACGTCATTGGACCGATAGAGCCTACTGCCTCAAATGGACGCAGATTCATCTTAGTAGCTATTGATTATTTCACTAAATAGGTCGAAGCGGCATCCTACAAAGAAGTGACTAAGAAAGTCGTGGCAGACTTTGTCCGCGACCGTATCATTTGTCGATTCGGGGTTCCAGAGTCAATCATCACCGACAACGGCTCCAATCTCAACAGTGATCTGATGAAAGCCATGTGCGAGACTTTCAAAATCAAGCACAAGAATTCCACAACCTATAGACCACAGATGAATAGAGCTATGGAAGCCGCCAACAAGAACATCAAAAAGATATTGAGAAAGATGATAGAAAAGCACAAACAGTGGCATGAAAATTTATCATTCGCCTTACTGGGATACCGCACCACAGTCCGAAAATCAACCGGGGCAACTCTTTATTTACTGGTTTATGGTACAGAAGCTGTTATTCCTGCCGATGTGGAGATCCTTTCCTTAAGAATCATACAAGAAGCTGAGCTCAGCGACGTAGAATGGATAAAAGGATGGTACGAGCAGTTAGCCCTCATAGATGGAAAAAGGATGAATGCAATATGTCACGGTCAACTTTATCAGAATAGAATGTCCAGAGCCTTCAACAAGAGAGTCAAGCCAAGATAGTTCAAAACGGGGCAGCTGGTGTTAAAAAAGATCTTTCCACATCAAGATGAAGCCATAGGGAAATTTTCTCCCAACTAGTAAGGTCCGTATATGGATCACCGAGTATTGACATGAGGATCCCTCATGCTTGCAGAAATGGACGGAGAAGTCTGGCCAAAGCCAATCAATTCAGATGCAGTCAAACGATATTATGTGTAACTTTCTATGCTTTTCTTCAATGATGTAAATTGAACTACGCCTGAACTGATTCCCGTTTAAGAGGGGATACGTAGGTAGCCCTATTGGTTCTGTCATAATTCAATAAAAATCTCATTTCCCCCCACAATTGGAAACTGGGGCAGAATTTTGAGAAGGACCCCCAAAATTCTGAAGCAAGTTCAGCCGATCGCAGCATGTACAATGGTCAGAATCATCAACCATCTAACTGGGGGCAGAATTTAGAGGAGGACCCTCAAAATTCCGTAGCATGAGTGGTTGCAATGTCTTGAACCATGTCACGGTGTCGGTTCATCTAAATTTCTCAAAATATATTTTTACTATGTTTTTATAAAATCATGCACGTTTTCAAAATATAGCTCTGTTTAGCAAACGCTACCCCGATGACATAAACAGGATCATCAGACCAAGCAGAATGAAGTAAGAAAAGCCAGCGGGGATACGAACCAACCTTCCCCATCTATAGAACTCACGAATTTTCTTTGGATGAAGGAATAAAGAACAAACAGTTTTTGAAGTCACAAACTTCAACACAGTCGCAAATGCAAAGTTTACTACCAGCACAAAAGAACGAACATGCTCCATAGTCACAGTTCTCACAACAATCGCAATACCACAACCTATTACTAGCTAAGAAATCCTACTAGCATTCGCTATTTGTTCCTTTGCATAGGGCCAAGCCCTGCCTTCATCTTGCACGTGACTAAGCTCTGTCCCACATTTTGCATGAGGTTAAGCTCTACCTCCATTTGCATAAGGCTAATCATCTGCCTTCCGTCTGCATAAAACTAAGCTCTGTCTCCATCTTACACAAGGCTAATCTCTGCCTTCATTTGCATAAGGCTAATCTTCTGCCTTCCATTTGCATAAGGCTAATCCCCTGCCTTCCTTTGCATAAGGCTAATCTTCTTCCTTCCATTTGCATAAGGCTAATCTCCTACCTTCCCTTGCATAAGGCTAATCTCCTGCCTTCCCTTGCGTAAGGCTAATCTCTGCCTTGCATCTTGCATAAGGCTAATCTCTGCCTTCCATTCTGCATAAGGCTAAGCTCTGCCTCCAATTTAATTTTTCACCGAGACTAAGCGCTGTCTCTCAAGCATTATTTACTTCGCTTCTCTTTCGGGCTAAGATCTGCTCTTCAATTCGCAAGACTAAGTTCTGTCTTGTCAGCATTATATTATTGCATATCATGGGTTGAAATATCGCCAATATGTCCAAAGGCGTCATAGTCTAACGGCATCATCCTCATAGCTGGAGGATACCATGTCATGGCCTGAAGATCTCTCTCAATTTGCATATCATTATTCAAAGGCATCATAGTTCGGAGGCACCATATTTATGGCCCGAGAACATCATTTCATGGCCTACGAGTCTCTCATCAAGCAATCCATGGCCCAGGACATCATGGTCTAAGGACGTCATCCCTAACCGTCCAAAGACAACTTTCATAGTCCAACAGGAACCTGCATCATGTTTAAATTTATGCATAGTATACGCTTGTATTGCTTTTATTTGTAGGTAACCCGGCGAGCAACGACTATCCCAACCGGAGCAATCCCTCTCCAGTTCTCCCAACCGTCTCGAATCCGATATCCTGCAAACCGTTCATTCGCCCAACCCTAGATATTGCGTCCGTTCTTGTGATAACTTCATCGGTATACTTCGTCGATGAATCCGAAACTAAATACGGCCTGATTCCTGTAAAACCAGGGATATGTAGGCAGCTCAGAAGCCGAAGCACGACCTAAACCTCTCTAACCGTTTCGCTCGGTTAAAATTGGCCATCTATCTTTACCCGACAACTCTTTCATCCTTTTCGGGTGAAGATGGGCAGTTGTTGATACCCAATTTTTCCCAAAATATTTTTAAAATTTCATATGTACCTTCAAAATCATGCATTAACAACGATTGGTATTTTTCCATAATTTTCCTATATTTTGTCTAATTTATCTAGAATTTTATTTCCAATAAATAATTACAAAATCACATCACAAATGATTTCAAAGGCATTTCTTGATTTAATTCATTGTTTATGATCCTGATAAGATCAAATTATTTCATAATTAGCCAAATTGGCATCTTTTGGATATAATTGCAATAACTTTGCAATTATAGCCCAAACATGTAATTTTATACTATTTTTTACCAGAAATTAGCCTCTTATATTCTTAGATATAAAATAATTATTTTAAAGTTATTTCCATGCATATGATTCATTTTTATAATTAGTAATTACTTTATAAAACTATTTTAATTAAACTATCTAGGTATTTAACAAATAGCCCATGCCTATTTCAATTTTAGCCTAAATTGCTTAATCACTCCCTATTAGACCAGACCCAAACCTGATTAAATCAAGCCCAAATACCCCAAGCCCAAATCCATTAATCCCCCAACCTAATGTCTTGTTTAATCTGGACTGTTGATCAATTTTTGATCAACGAACCAGACCCCCCCTTTCCATAATTAACCTAATAGTCTACCCCCCTCAAACCCTCATTCTCTCATTTCTCCTCCCACACTCCGCCGTCATCTCCTCTCTTCTTCTCTCAAATGCTCTCTGCCCTAACCCTAATTCCCCTTCGCCGATGCTCTCATGCCGTCGACTATGGGGGCTTACCACCATCCTCCAGCATTAATGGCTCTCTTGTGCCGGGATTCCTGCCTTCTTTGAGGTCCTCAAGGGACCAGCGGCCATTCCATTCACCCCTGGGCCTGTGCTCACCATTCTCAGGCCACCATGGCTCGATCGAGTAAGATCTTTCCTTTTTCCGGCTAAACCTATTGGTTTCTAAGCTGGTCTCTCTATTTCTGGGTTATTTTCTAGAAAACCCTAACCTCTTCTATTGTACCTCTTAGATCTATAACATATATGGGGTGTTTCTGAGCTATTTTCGTTTGTTTCATGAAAAACCTTTCGATTTCTCAAAAGCGTCGCTTTATTTTTCCATTAGGCTTTCCGGAACTTTTCTTCAAAATATATTTCTGGTCTTTTAATGTTGTTCTCTGATGTTTAAAACGACCTTTTGTTAAATTGCTTTTTAGTCATAACTTGTTATCATAAAACCTTTGTTTTAACACTTTNTTATTCCGTTTGTGCATAGAAATTTTGTGTTAATTCTACCCTTAATCAGTACTATTTGAATCCCTAATTTTCTGTGATTAACACATTTTACAGATTTTCTGTGATGATATCTTTTACTGATTTCCGACCTCTAAGTTATTTTCTCGCCTTATTTTATGGTTGACTATACTGTTAATTGATTCTTATGATATTTCCTTAATTAGAACCTTATGTACCTAGTCCTAATTACCTGTTCTGTACTTGCACTATTGAATTGTTTCCTTATCTGTTATGCTCCAGTTACACATTGATATCTTTCCTTATTAGTTACCTGTTCTTACCGTTTGAAGTTAACTCTCTTAATCAAGGGAGTACTTGCACTAATTTTGCTCTAATTGGTTCTGAGTTCCATAATTTACTGCCTAATTGAAATTCTTACCTTATTCTACCTAGTTTCTAACTACTATATATATACACACACACTCACTCAGCCACAATCCAAAAAACAAAATACACATGAACACATTTGGTTCAAATACTATCTCTCACACTCAAACTTTCTGCTATCTTTTTGTGTCACTTACTATTGTTCTAAGTTAGCCGGCTGCAAGCCAAGTCTAACTATTGTGCTCTCCTGTCCCTTCACTTTTGTGTTTACTATCTCTTTACTAGTATGTTCTGATTTTCAATTCAAGTTCCAAAACCAATATGTTTCTTTTTACTGCTTCAGTTTATCATGTTCCTAATATGTTTCTATCTATTGTTTTGCTGTTCAACATGTAATTGACCTCCTTGCATCATTGCTTCATCTAGTCTGCTAGTTATGTCTTACCTCTTTAGGGTTAGCATGTTCTTATAAACATGTAATCTTTCTCAATGTAACTCTACTCTGTTTTAATGCTTCTGTACTGGTTGCCTAGTTCTGGTATGCACCTATTGATTTGTTACCCTAAGTTTTCTTGATGCTATGCTCAATCATGTTTAGTATGAAATCCTATACTATACTATCTCCCAACCCCATGAATCCCCTAGAGCACTTCTGATTCTGTGACTTTGTTTTAATTAGCACTCCTGAATCTATGTCTTACTATTTGCACTAATTGCCAAGGACCCCTGTCTGTTATGTGTTCACCATACCTGCTCTACTTGTCCCCAATCCCCAGTTATCCCTGTGTGAAGGTTTGTTCTTTGAATATTGTTGAACTTGTTTGACTGACCTGCTGTTTGTTTAAATTACACAACTAATTTCAAAAGCTGTTTTACTAAACAATTCTCCTATTTTATAAAACTACTTCAACTGGTTCTCTTTTTCAAATACTTCTTTCCGGTTAAACCTTTTCAAAACTATGTCAAGCACTTTCACTCTACTCTTAGGTCCTTAAGTTCTGCCCCTCCAATGTATGACTGCCTTGGGATTCCTGTGAGATCCCTCTGAACTCTGATGCACTGGGGCTGGCACTTCCACACTACACTTACTCAATTATGGTTGTGCAATCTGGGTGTGAGTATTGCCCGGGATCCCTTGAGGTCCTTAGGGAACTCTGACACACCCGGATATGAGAAAGGCTATGAAACATTTGGGCATTTGAGGTTCTGAGAATCTGAGCTTGTTTTCAGGCTCCCTATAGTGTAACTTCTTATTTTTCTTTACCTAGTTATGTAATTCATTCAATATTGGTTTGTAATAATTGTTGTAAACGAATATTAGGGATGGATAGTGAAAAGGAGAGGGTAGCTATGTCTGTTATCAATATCAACGGGTAGAAATCATGCTTAGGTTTACATTCCCCATGTGCGCATTATAATCCATGTTTAGGAACAATACATTCTAAGCATTTCATGAATTAGATATCATGTTCTTAGGTTTACTGTATTTCAACATCTCATTTGACATTATTTTCATCACTTAGAAATCCTGCTTCTAGGCTAAATAACAACATTAACATGAAAACTGTTGCTACTGCATATTCTGAAATCATGCTGTAAATTTCTGTGCATATAGAAATCATGCTTTTTTTTTTTTAGGAATTTTGCATATAAATCATTATGCATCTTATAATGTTCATACTAGATACCCTGTTTTAGGATCTCACTAAGTCACACCTAGCTAAACTACTGATGCATGAAAAAGGGACACAAGACAATCTCACATATGATTTTCCTGTGTTAGTAAAACTGGTAAGTGTCTTTGCAACACTTAGAACATCATGCTTTAGGTATAACAGCTTCCCAACAGTTTTTTAACAATTCTGGTCACTATTGTGCATTTCCCCACGCCTAGGCAAGCCTTAGGTAACCAACCTTTATAAAACTGGAAAACTATTGCTTTTATGTTTACTGCTTAATGGTTAACATGCTTAAAATCAGTAGGCAAACTAATTAGGGCCCTTGCTTCTGGGTTTATAAAATAAATTTGCATATCTTCTGTGTTTTGATTTTCACTTAGACATCATGTTTTAGGATCCTGTCTAATAATACTGCTCTTGTTTGTATTTGAGTCGTGCTGTTTACGTGCATTATCTGTGGAGGTAAATCTGAGCCTCTTAATTGTTTTTCCCCGCCTTTATCTGTTAAAGTCCTATATGTTCTTACCTGCCGCCTAGTATTTTCTCCTTTCAACCTTAGGGGTCTGTTTAGAACTGCCTTTAAGTAGAGGTCCTAATCCCCTCTAGGACCATTAAGAAGGGACGGGTAACATCGCGCATAGAGGTTGTTAAACAACACTCGCTTAATAACCACTAAGGGGTGGGAGTAGACATAGATATGATGACCGGTGCGCTAATGCCACGTGTAGCCCCTCTTCTGAAGAGTGATTACCGGACATTGTATTGATGTGATCCTATAGGATAAACAACCTAGGACCCCCTATCTTTAGCACATATGTGTGCTTAGACTGCGAATCTTCTCAAAAACCTTTATTTGTTTACCTATGTGCTTTTATTTCTTATGTGCTACCTGTTTTAAAATTCACAAAGCTTGTTCGGACAGGAACCACAATTATGGACTTCGAGGGGGGCCTAACACCTTCCCCTTGAAGTCATTTCAAGCCCTTACCCTATATTTGGTTATCCAATCTGTGTTTGTAAATGACCCTTAGTAGGTGGCCTAACGCACCTTAATTCGTTAAGTGGCGACTCTTCAATTCCTTACCCCTTTCCCAAAAGGAAACGAGTTGTCCCAATAATGTTGAATCCGATTCGATAGCGGAGGGAGAAGAGAGGGGGCGCGACATGCAGTACGCTTAGGACCAGAGATACCGACTATGTTCTTCGAGAAATCCACGAAGGCACTTGCGGAAACCATTCTGGTGCCGAATCACTAGTTCTAAAGGTCATCAGAGTAGGATATTATTGGGATGACATGGAAAAAGACTTTAAGGAGTTCGTTCGAAGGTGCGATAAATGTCAAAGGTCTTCACCGATAATACACCAACCCGACGAGCCACTTCACTCGGTCCTGTCCCCATGGCCATTCATGAAGTGGGGAATGGAGCCCAAGTAAAGCTAAGTTCATATTATTTATGAATGACTATTTTTCTAAATGGGTTGAAGCACATGCCTTTCAAAAGTAAGGGAAAAGGAAGTGATCGATTTTATATGGGATCACATCGCATGCCGATTCGGGATACCAGCGGAAATAGTGAGTGATAATGGCAAACAATTCATTGGCAGGAAAGTTACGAAATTCCTCGAAGACCACAAAATAAAGAGGATATTATTAACGCCGTATCACCCTAGTTGGAATAGACAGGCCGAATCTACAAATAAGACTATCATCCAAAACTTGAATAAAATGCTAAACAAAGCCAAAGGGAAGTAGAGATAAAGATTGCCCGAGGTTTTATGGGCATATCGGACTACATCGAAGTCCAGTACCGGAGCAACTCCGTTTTCTTTAGTATATGGCCCCGAAGCCTTGATACTGGTCGAAGTCGGGGAGCCCAACACCATGTTTCGACATGCAATGGAGGAATCGAACCGCGAGGCCATGAATACCGGTCTCGAGTTGTTAGATGAAATATGAGAAGCGGCACTCGTTCGAATGGCCGCACAAAAGCAACGAATCATGAGATATTACAACAGAAGAACCAATCTTCGACACTTCAAAGTCGGGGACTTAGTCTTAAGAAAGGTCACCATCAACACTCGAGACCCTAATGAAGGGAAACTCGGTACTAATTAGGAAGGACCCTATTGATGTGAGACTATATTGCATAGTTTAACATGTGATATACCTTACATTTTATGTGCATTAATGATAAAATTACACTT
>ML414197.1:36981-78823 GCA_005239525.1 Nicotiana knightiana | reverse complement strand
TGTGAATTTGTACGGCTTAGCAAACAAACAAATAAAGGCTCAAATAAGAGGGGATTTAAGTCTTAAGCATGCAGATGTTTGAAAATAATAAAGAAGATTAGCTTTTGAAAGGATTACAACTAACTATATAAAAGGGTATCCTAGGTTTATAATAATATGGATCACATCAATGCAATACCCGGTAATCACTCCTCGAAGAGGGGCTACACGTGGTATTAGCGCACCGGTCATCATATCCATATTCTACCCTTTCCCACCCCATGAAAGCAACTAAATCGAGTGTTGGTCTCGACCTCTATTGCATGTTGTTACCCGTCCCTTCCTATCAGTCCCGGAGGAAATTAGGACTCATATCCTAAAGGAGGTTCTAGGCAGACATATTATAAACAAGTAGCACTGCAGATAAGGGGGTAGCACATAAACAGGAAAGGGCTCAAAGACCTCCACAAACAGTGCACATAAACAACATGACTCATACACAATTAAGGCCAAAATTTAGATCTTACACATGGTGTCTAAGTGATAATAACAAAGACAGATTTATTGCATAACTCAGAGAGGAAGTCTTAATCAGTCTTGCCTACTGGTTTTAAACATGCTGACAGTTGAACACTAATCACAAAGGACAGTTCTGGTTTTATTTTTTAAGTTGATTACCTAAGGCTTGCCTAGGTGTAGGATAACATGCAACAGTTATTCAGATTTGTTAACGACTCTAGGTTGTTTATAGCTAATAACATGCAATTCTAGGTGTTGAAGATGTGCAAGGAATAATTACCAGTTGTTTAGAATAGGGGGACTGTTTTAGATATCTGTATTTAGACTAAGTGCAGTTAAATGAGTACGATCCTATAGCATGATATCTAGTGCAGTATGATGCATAATAACCTAAATAGGATTTCTAAATGCACATAGAATCACAACATTATGCACCGTTTCAAGAATAGCAAGAGTACATCTCGTTAGTGTTATCCTAGGGACATGACTTCTAAGTGCGCATAGCAATATGAAACATGATTGCAGAAGATACCAATTGTTAACGTTATTTACCCTACCAAAAATTTTCTAAGTGATGAATGACACTACTGAAACAAGATGCTGAAACAGTGTACATGGGACCTAAAGAACAGGATTTTTAATGCATGGATGTAAACCTACACATGATTTCTATTGCGCAGATAAGAAATAAATCTTAAACATGGTTTCTAACCTTGTAATAACTAAGCATGCGTAGTTACCTCTCCCATTTCACTATCCAGCCCTCATGAGTTGTTTACAGATTATTACAAGCCATGAATTATGAATTACATAAGCAAAGTAGAAAATAAGAAGTTATTCTATAGGAGACTTCACTCAGGCCCAAATCCTCCAAACCTTATGCCATATGGTATTCATAGCCTTTTCACAGTCCGGGTGTGTCAAAGTTCCCTAAGGACCTCAAGGGCTCCCAGGCAACGCTCACACCCAGACTTAGTAACCAGGAGTTAAACATGTGCAGTGTGGAAATACCAGCCTCAGTGTGTCAGAGTTCAGAGGGAACTCAAGGTCCCAAAGCAGTGCTCACACTGAGGGGGAAGAACTTAAAGGTCTAGGAATCAAGTGAAGTGCAGGAGATAGATTTGGAAAGGTTTTGAAATAAAACAGTACTGAATTGATTCAGTTAATAAAGAAGTTTTCTGAAAATGTTTTGATCAGTAATGAAACAAATTGAATATAATGTAAACATCTTTGGAAAAGCAGCAAACAACTCGCACAAGTTCAGCACATCCAAACATAGATTTCACTCAGGGACAATGGGAATTGGGGACACATAGAGCACACAACATGATGGACACAAACTAGGCAGAAGCCTTACAATTGGTTACAAGTATGGGACACCAACTTAGGAATACTAGTTAGACATGGGCATACAGTCAGCGATACCTAGAGTATGGAATCAATCATGGTTGAAAACCAATCGTAGAATCAGATTAGAGTGAGTGCTGGAAGGGGGTAGGACATAATTACACATAGGTTTAAGAAACACATGTTAAGTAACATACAAGGCAATTATAGTGGCATGCTGAAACTATAAGGGAGGAGATACCCAGAACCAAACAACATAATATGTGAAACTAGTTGCAAGTAGGACAACATAACCATAAGTAAAAGGAAACCAGAAGCAAGATGCATCGTAATAACCAGAGCAACATGTTGTTTTGGAGACTTTAAATATAAGCTGGAAACATACCAGTTGAATACAGCAAATACAGAATAAGAGGCAAGTAGAATAGCTAGTCTTGGTTTCTAGCCGACTAGCAATAGCAAACAATCAAGAGAAGCATAGTAGATTTTGTGTGTGTGAGCAAGAGAGAATAGAACAAGGTCTATGTTCGTTCTTTGTTAATGAAAGAGTAGTGTGTATATATAGTTTTTGAAAACCAGTAGTAAATAAGGCAGGAAATCAAAATAAACCAGTAATTAGGGACTGAGCATCAATTAGTACACAATCAGTATAGGTATCCCTTAATTGAAGGGATTGAGTTCAAACGGCTAGCAGGCAAAACAGCAAATAAGGAAAGTTCCCATATGTGACATGCATATGTCATATAAGGAAACAATTTCAAATCAGTACAAGCATACAATAGAGTCTAGATTCACAGACTCTAATTAAGGGAATGAGAATCAATTAACAGCAAATAAATCATGTAACAAGGTAAAAAAATGGACTAAGGTTGGAAATTAATCAGTAAGGTTTTAAATCACAAGGAATCGGGGATTCAAAATAATAAATCAGGAGCCCTAACAAACTCAAAACTACAAACAAACAAGGATTCAAACAGGAGTAACAGCAATCAAAGGAAATTAACATGAATCGAATAAATCACAGGCAAGAGGTCAGAACCCTAATAGTAAAAGCATGTGAAATCAAGGATTCTCATGAACTTATAGATCAAACAGCAAGACAAAGGGGACAGCAAGGAAAAAACAACAGAGGGTAAAACATCATGGAATCATAAAGCTCATACATATGTAAACAATATTGAAGACCAAGTCAAGTAATAATTCGGATAAGAGAGGAAAAATCAAATAAATTACTAAAACAGTAGTAAAGACCCTAGGATAATGCTGAAAACATCACAGGAAAATCATTTTAAAGTGGAGTCTTGAAACCCTAGTTGAAAACGAAGAGTCGTTTTAGAGAAAATCAGAGAGTTTTTTAGGGAAACAACAAAATAGTAAAAACATATACAGATCTATCATAGATCTAAAGAATCGGGAGAGTTTTAAACATTTAGGGTTTCAAAGAGAACCCAGAGAGATAAAGAAAAACCCCAAACGTTGTTGGTTTAACCCCCAAAGGTCATAGACCTTGCTTGAACAGTCGGAGGTAGCCGGAGATGGCCGGAGGGTGATGAGCACATGTCCAGGAGGTAGGAGGATTCAACCCAGGTCTCTTGAAGACCTTAGAGATGGCAAACACCGGCGTGAGGGAAACACAGGAGGTATGAGGATGGTGATAGCTTCATGGTCTCCGGCAACGAGACGGTCGGAGAAGGCAAAGAGATCCATCGGAACATGAAGAGACAAGAAGTATCTAGAAGAGACTAGAGAGAGAGAGAGAGAGAGAGTAGGTTAGAATGAGAGGGGGTCAGGGGGGTAGGTAGGTTTAATTATGGTAACAAAAATCTAGGTCGTTGATCTAATTTAATCAACGACTCAGATTGGTTTGGGGTTGGGCCGGGTTGGATATTGTATTGGGCTTGGGGGGTCTGGGCTAGTTTAATTGGGTTAGGGACCAATATTAATTTAGGCTAGAATTTAAATAAAAAGGGCTAATTGTTAAATACCTAACTAAAATTAATTAAAATAATTTATAAAATAGCTGATAATTGTAAAGATGAAATTGATGCTTAGTATATTAAATTAAAATGATTACTTAGTATTTTAAAAATATAAATGACTAATTACTGGGAAAAAAAGCATAAAACACATTATTAGGCTATAACTGCAAAGCTATATCAACTACGGCCAAGGAGTGCCAATTTGGCTAATTGTGAAGTAATTTTGTCTTAATAGGACCAAAAATAATACATTAAGTCAAGAAATACTCTTGAAATCATTTGTAATGTAATTTTGTAATTGATTATTAGAAATAAAATACTGGATAAATTAACAAAAATATGGGAAAATTATATAATAATACCAATTGCTATGAAAGCCTGATTTTGAAGGTTTAAATGCTAATTAAAAAATAATTTAAGAAAAAATTGGGTATCAACAATCCCGATTCGAGTTCAAACATACAAAATTTATCGAATTACGATATCATTTGACACGATTTTTCATTTTAGAAGTTTTCTTTCAAACATACATTTTCTCAACTAAAAACCCAAATTAAATTATGAAAATAAAGATAAAATCATGAAATATATTCTAGTTGAAGAACACTTACCCAATCGAATTGTGTGAAAAACCCCTCAAAAATGGCCAAGAACCGAGCTCTAGAAGTCAAAATATGAATAAAATTGTCTAACCCTCGATTTTGAAAACTTATATTCTGTCCAGGCATTTGTGCATTGCGAACGCGGAGAAAGGGATGCATTCGCAAAGAAGGGAAGGTGAGTCAGCCCAGTTGCCAATCGCGAACGCGGCAATGTGTTCGCGAATGCGGAGAGGAAGAATAGGGACCTACGCGAACGCGTAGGCAAAGATGCAAACGCGTAGAAGGAGTTAAGGCTGCCCAGAAAATAAACCCTTCGCGAACGCGAAGGACCTCCACCATAACTCATCACGAACGCGTTCGAGTGGACGCGAACGCGGAGAAGGAAATCAGCTGACAGATATCAGCAGTGAAAAATAGGAGAGAATTGACCCAAAGCCTATCCAAATCTCACTCGAGACCCCCGGGACCCCGTCCAAACACACAGACAAGTCATATAACTTAACGCGGACTCGCTCGAGGTTTCAAATAACATAAAACAACACCAAAACGACGAATCAAACCAAAAATCAAACTTATGAATTTTCAAATCTTCAAATATCAAAACTCGTGCCAAAACCTATCAATTCAACCCGGAACAACGCCAAATTTTGCAGACGAGTCACAAATAACACAACGAACCTACAGCCATTCTCGGAATTCCATTCCGAGCCCGATATCAAACTTTCACCTATCGGCCGAAATCGCCGAAATTCTAATTATCGCCAAATTACCTCAAATTACTCTACGGACCTCCAAAACCAATTCCGAACGCGCGCCTAAGTCCAAAATCATCACACGAAGCTGTTGGCATCACCCAAAACTCATTATGAGGCTGTTTACTCAAAAGTTAAACCTCCGGTCAACTTTCATCACTTAAGCTTCAAAACTTGAAATTTCTCTTCCAATTCGACTCCGGATCATCCGGTAACTGAATCCAACCACGCATGCAGGTATATATACACAATGTGAAGTTGTTCAAGACCTTACGCCACCGAACGGAGCTTAAATTCTCAAAATGACCGGTCGGGTCGTTATATTCTCCCCTTCTTAAAACAAACGTTCGTCCTCGAACGTGCCAAGATTTACCTCGAACTCATCCAATCACTGATTGCACACTTCTAACACACACCTGCGGGTGATCCCATGTCACCCCAACCTACATAAGTCTGATGACGCCATCACAACTGCAATTTAGCCTTCCTATCATCACCAATAAGCCTAATACCCCAATTTCTCACCTTCTACTCATTTCCAAAAGACCCGATTCTAAATACATATCCGGCATTAGCCTCAACCGTCTGCATTAACTCATGACTATACCCATAAGGTACGACCACAAAATATAGCACATCACACATGGGCTCACAATATCACTTTTGATCACAATAGCTGCCCGAAATCAACTCAGCATTGGCAATTAGCCTCACATCTGAAAGAACTCTGTTTCCAAGTCCCATAATACCGATAATGATGAAATAAACATGAAAAACTCATTATTAGACACCTGAATCACCGAGTCACAACTAACACCACCGGGCACACATCCCGCAAGCTAAACCAAATAAGCACATAATGAAATGACTAAATATGAAAATAGAAACATATAAAGGAACTATCAACCAAGACCATAGGTACAAATCCCTATCAATACTGACTTACAAAATCAATATAACAAGGAAGAAGCAAAACATATGAACAAATCACAAGGATCCCATCCTGATAAAATTTTCACCGCGGTACTCAGCCCGGTCAAAACATATCGAATCACAAATATCACGAGGACCTCGCCCTCATCTCTATATCACATGCCGAATATATATCATACCAATTGAAATCTCCCGCTAACTCTTCTCGGCTAACAAAATCATAACGCTCACTTAACTCACATCTCAATGGAGTATCAAATCACAGCTCGTAAACAAAATACTTGGGAAAATCACATAAAGGTCACCATGATGAACAACAAGGACAGACTTCTGGTCTCACCCCTCTAATTGATGAATAAACAACGATAGACACGGGTAACCACTCACAGAATCTCCCAACGGGAGCAAGCACGAAGAAAATAGAGTGCAGAACATGAAACTCACTTATCAATAAGTTAACAAATAAGGGAAACTCGTCCCGACCAGCTGAACTATAATGAAATACAAATGGTGCCTCTCTGTAACACATCAAAATATACCTGTATGATAATATCTTAGCACAACGGTCGGCCTTCATCTTACTATATAAAACACATCAATGGGTCGGGCCTCCCCCTCTTGGGCGCCCTCTACTCACCTGAATACCCCTACTGTGACACAACTGCCTAGATCCTGGAATAACCTCTCAACCTGTGACTGGTATCTCCATACTCAAAATAACCACTCTGCCGACGTGGCTGTGGAAACTGTGCAATGTGAGTATTCTGAGACCGATGAGTACCTGAAATCCCATGCGAAACTGGTAATGCAACTGAACCAGATGACCCACAAAACCCCTACCGTGTCGTACCTTGCCTCTATAATAAGGACCAGTAGATCCCTCCGGTCTACGAGGCCTCCATTCCTCCCTGAACTCTCTCTCCTGATCTCATCTGTCATCTCGCTCCCGGTCCCACATGCTCTCTAACCGGCGAGCGACCCTTACTACCTGCTGAACAAGGCATCCGACTCTAACTCTCGAGTCCTGCTGAACCGAATATCGTGCCTCAGTCCCCTAATGAATCTACTAACTCGCTTCCCTAACTGAAACAACCAAGTGAGGTGCATATCTGGCCAACTCACCGAATCTGACATAGTGCTCCAACACTAACATAGTGCCCTGACGCAACTGCTCAAACTCCGCGCGCCATGCATCTCGAAGGGACTGGGGTGCAAACTCCCTCAAAACATCTCTGAAACCTGAATCCATGCAAGTGAAGCTGACTCTGCTAGGCTGCCCCGACTCATATGCCCGCCACCACTGACAAACCGCTCCTCTAAGCTGAGACGTGACAAAAACAACCCCGCTCGCCTCCACAATACCTGTAGTCTGAAGAATGTAGTGACGCTCCTCCAAGAAACCCTAGGTATCATATCTCGCCAGTCCACTGAAATATAGGAGGGTGGTACTTCCGGTACCTCCCAAGTCCAAGGTGTTCTTCCTCTGATGTTGCTGCCCTAACCACGGACTGAACTGAAACCACATGCTGTGCTTCCATGACACCTGGAACTTGACCAATCATGATCTCGTTGCTCTAGACTGTAGATGGCAGGATTCCGAACTCCTCCCCTGATTTGTGAAGTAGCTGGTACACCTGGAATCAATCTGATCCTCCGACTAGGACTACTGGCGGTTCCTTTACGGCTGCTCTGATAGATGTTCCAACTGCGGCACGTGCTTCTTCTCGACCTTTGCCTCTGCCCCTAGCGACCTTTGCTTAGGGGTAACATCATCAGGAGACGCAGCTCGTGTCCTCACCATCGGTGAGAGAATGGAACGATAATTTCAAACTTCAAGATCAATGAACTCGCACGATAGGAATGAAGTAGGTGAAATTGTCCTAATTGTTCTGTAGCCTCTCGAAGATAAGTACAGACGTCTCCGTACTGATCCGAAAGACTCTACTAAACTCACTTATGACTCGTAGCACCTATGAACCTAGAGCTATGATACCAACTTGTCACGACCCAATTTTTTCCTCCGTTGGGTATCGTGATGGCACCTAGTCTTAAGGACTAGGTAAGCCTAATATTAAATAAACATAAATCATAATATCAAACTTTTAAATGTTTTTTTTGAAATAACTGTCTATGCTTTGAACATCTTCCCAAAATCCGGCGAGTACAAGTCATAAGCTTTAAGGAATTTACACTAAAATCTCTAATTACCACTGTTCGGAATAAATACAACAGTGTATGAACAAAATATAAGAAGGTGACTCCGAAACCGCGAACGTTGAAGCGGTTTTTACCTTGAGTCGCTATTACAGCAACCGCGCTGCTAAGAATCACTCGGTCGGCGATGCGAAAACCTGGAATCTGCACAAAAATGTGCAGAAGAGTAGTATGAGCACACCACAGCGGTGCCCAGTAAGTATCAATAGTAACCTCGGTGAAGTAGTGACGAGGACTAGTCAAGACACCCACTGATCTAATAAAACGAACAGGCATAAATATAGAAAATGACGGAATATGACACCTGCATAAAGATTACACAATATAATTAACTACATAACAATGCAATGCGGGAGGGAAAACAACAATAAATCGACGGAATATCATAATACTACACAGAAGGATGGACGGGAACACAGCCAAAAACCGAAACCCACAATACAGTAAGAACAAGTAGTAACTCAGCACTGCAATAATCTCTACCTCAGACCTTAGCCAACAACTCCAACAATTTAATAAATTGTTCGAAGGTAATCCCTCCACCCACAAATTTATATTGAAAACTTTAAAGTGTAATCCCTTTTTTTTATAGAAGACTTCTTTTGGAAGGGACTTTCTCCGGATGCGTATATATGTTTTACAGAAGGAAAGTCTTAAAATGTGATTTCTTCAAGATACGCGTTTTTAATATATACTTTCCCAATAAATGTATTTCGAACTTAATTTCCAATAGAACAAGTGCACGGCATCACCCTTCGTGCTTTTACTCTCGTCCTTCCCATAGAAATCGATTGGTATCAAATAGTGCGGCACATAAATTTAGCAAATTAAGCAAGTAAAAAACATGGACAGTGCAACAACAATTGAGATAAAAGTCAAGTACAGGAAAATAACAATAAGTCACATCAACTATGTAAATACAACAATAACAGCTCAAAGTAAAGGCACAATGTATACACGGGGAACAGATATCACATCATAATGCATGTCCCTCGTCCTCACCTGCACGAAAACACCCTTCGTGCCATGAACTCACAATAATATGGCACGGCATCACCCTTCGTGCATTAGCACTCACTCACAATATCACGCACGGCATCACCCTTCGTGATTTTACTCTCAATAATATGGCACGGCATCACCCTTCGTGCTTTACACTCTTTCTCACCCAAATAAATGAATATAAACAATGGCACGGCATCACCCTTTGTGTTTTACACTCTTTCCTCACACAAACAAATGAATATAAACAATGGCACGACATCACCCTTTGTGCTTTACACTCTTTCCTCACACAAATAAATGAATATAAACAATGGCACGGCATCACCCTTCGTGCTGTTACACTCTTTCCTCACACAAACAAATGAATATAAATAATGTCATGGCATCACCCTTCGTGCTTTACACTCTTTCCTCGCACAAACAAATGAATATAGACAATGGCACGGCATCACCTTTCGTGCTTTACACTCTTTCCTCACATGATAATGTAAATGAAATGGCACGGCATCACCCTTCGTGCTTTACACTCTTTCTCACCCAAACAAATGAAATGATAGCATTCCGACAAGGGAATCAACAACATAACCAACAACAGAAACCATACTATCCCGGCAAGGGAGTCAACAATGAAAGCAATATCATCAACAACATGAACAATAATAGAAACCATATTGTCCCGGCAAGGGAGTCAACAATGAAAACAAGATCATCACGGCAAGGGAAAACAGCTATAACCAATCTTACTTAATTAACTAGCTTCACGGAATAAATTCCAACTTGAATTAATGCTCCGCAATAAGAAACGCCAAGAAAATACCATCAACATGTATAATCATCAAGTTAAGCCTAAGTAATGCTTAATGAAATATCATATCAATCACAATATATGACCCACGGGCATGCTTGACACCAACATATAAATAATTCAATACTTCTAAACAATTACAAGGCGAGATAATACAAATTTTAGCTAAGTAGGCAGTTAATGAAGAGAGATATAGCATAACGATAGAAGAGGTAAAATCTTCAGCTAAGTCAATTAAGACCAAATAAACAACAAAGGAATCTAAAAGCAAGTAATTATAATTTAAGCAGGAAAGGATGAAATTAGCAATCATGAACGCAGTCATAGTAATTACAACTTCATACACAAGAAGTATAAGGACCTAAGAATCCTAAAAGGCCAACCTATTTACAAATAAGTCCGAGTATGCACTTGTCACCTCGCGTACACGGGTTACAATCAACATAGAAGACTCAATCCTAAGGGGTAGTTTCCCACACAAGGTTAGGCAAGATACTTACCTCAAAGACGACAACCTGGTACTCTAAAATGGACTTCTCGGGCGAAAAGACCTCCGGACGGCTCAAAATCAACTAAAACAACTTCAAAATACACATAAAATGTATAAGGAACTATTCCGAATAATAAAGTTTCAATCTTTACAAAAATATAAAAATCGGCCAAAAAGTCGACCCCTGGGCCCGCACCTCGGAGCCCGTCAAATTTTACAAAATTCGCATACCCATCCCGATGTGAGTTCAAACATACAAAATTTGTCGAATTTCGATATCATTTGATCCCTCAATCACGATTTTTCATTTTAGAAGTTTTCTTTCAAACCAACATTTTCTCAACTAAAAACACAAATTAAATGATGAAAATAAAGATAAAATCATGGAATATATTTAATTCTAGTTGAAGAACACTTACCCAATCGAATTGTGTGAAAAAAAAAACCCTCAAAAATCGCCAAGAACCGAGCTCTAGAAGTCAAAATATGAATAAAATGGTCTAACCCTCGATTTTGAAAACTTATATTCTGTCCAGGTATTTGTGCATTGCGAACGCGGAGAAAGGGATGCGTTCACGAAGAAGGGAAGGTGCGTCTGCCCAGTTGCCCATAGCGAACGCGGCAATGTGTTCGCGAACGCGGAGAGGAAGAACAGAGACCTACGCGAACGCGTAGGCAAAGATGCGAACGCGTAGAAGGAGTTAACGCTGTCCATAAATAAACCCTTTTGCAAACGTAAGGGCTATGATGCGAACACGAAGCACCTCCACCATAACTCATCGCGAACGCGTTCGAGTGGATGCGAACGCGGAGAAGGAAATCAGCTGACAGATTCAGCAGTGAAAAATAGGAGAGAATTGACCCGAAGCCTATCCGAATCTCACCCGAGACCCCGGGACCCCGTCCAAACACACAGACAAGTCATATAACTTAACTCAGACTCGCTCAAGGTTTCAAATAACATAAAACAACACCAAAACGATGAATCAAACCAAAAATCAAACTTATGAATTTTCAAATCTTCAAATATCAAAACTCGTGCCGAAACCTATCAATTCAACCCGGAACGACGCCAAATTTTGCAGACGAGTCACAAATAACACAACGGACCTACAGCCATTCCCGGAATTCCATTCCGAGCCCCATATCAAAATTTCACCTATTGACCGAAATTGCCGGAATTCTAACTTTCGCCAAATTACCTCAAATTACTCTACGGACCTCCAAAATCAATTCCGGACGCGCGCCTAAGTCCAAAATCATCATACAAAGTTGTTGGCATCACCCAAAACTCATTCTGAGGTCGTTTACTCAAAAGTCAAACCTCCGGTCAACTTCCATCACTTAAGCTTCAAAAATTGAAATTTCTCTTCCAATTCGACTCCGGATCATCCGGTAACTAAATCCAACCACGCACACAGGTCGATATACACAATGTGAAGCTGTTCAAGACCTTACGCCACCGAACGGAGTTTAAATTCTCAAAACGACCGGTCGGGTCGTTACAATCTTCCTTGATGAACTTCTGCAGACTTAAAGTAGTCAAGTAGAAGAATATCTTTTGCTGCCAGCGCTTGAAATCGATCCCGAAAAATATTTTGGGTTTTTTCGTCGGTACCAATGCCGGTGTTGTTCGGCTAGACGATGCATTGGCAGTCACCATAGGAACAATTTGGTTCCCGTGGTCATTCGTCATTTCTGTAAAAGAATGACACAAACAAACGTTAAAATCACATAGATTTTAATCTCCAATATAGTAGAAAACTACAAAGGTTTTACGCTTCAGAAACAGTGAGTATAACAAATACAGAAAATTAAATTAAATTTCTTAAGCTTGTTAGTATAATGTATTTCGTTCTATCCTGGGAGGAAATAATCCATAACCTTGGGTACTAGGAGGGGATTAAATTCCTTAAGGAAACATTGTGAATTCAGTTGGCTCGGATTAACTTTTGTTTCATTTACATTTCTGTTTATATGTCATTTTATTTTCTCCGGAATTATTTTACAAATACAGTATACTAACAGCATCCACATGTCTAGTTTGTTAGGAAGTTATTTCTGCTTTCTTTATATTACTTTGTACTTGTCCATTTCCAGCTATGTTGAATGAGAAATCAATTTTTATCTTCCTGTTTTTTCTGTTTTTCTTTTCCTTGCCTTCTTCGTTCGTTTCCATGGCTATTCCCATTCAGGACTCCAAAGTGGTAGAACAAACTCCTCCTCCACACGGATATAAATACCTTTCAACTTAACATTATAATTTAATCTGCTATGGCGAGCAATTATTTGCGTGTTATTTTTAGGTATTTAGGTTCATTATTATGAATAATTATCTATAATTATCTTTTAAATATTCTACATATAGAAATTTAATTCTTCGATGATCACTTTTCTGTTGAAAGAAAAAAGAAAATAAATAAAGAACGTGTTGGTTTACACAAAAGAACACAAACAAGATATAAATTGAACAACAAAACAAAACAAAAACACATCCTATCCTACTATAATAACACTCATTTACCCTAGTGTTTAGGCCTTAATTCAATGCCTTCAATGATAAGCCCACCTTTAACATGATAACCCTTAACCTCCATCAACCTCATTATGATATCTTCATCGCCATTTCCTCCATTGAAGAACTCCCCGAGCTCAATTTCCAACCACCCATCCTCCCTGTCACGAGGCAGCCCTTCTTCCCCTTTGTTTACTCTTGACTTCAAAAACTCCATTCTATTCCTGTAAAACAAAGATTCGAGCTGCTCTTTCTTGCTCCTTGGGTTGCGTAGATACGCAGTGTTGACGAATTCTTGATCTCCCACTGTAACACTAATCTCTACTGGAATAGAATCCAACCCGAATGATCTATCTGAAATCTTCATTAGTAGATAAGCTCCGTATGTTGTGTTTGAAGATAGCTCCCCTGTTTTCACCTTCCCCTGTATTTCTAGTCGGCATATTGTTTTCAGTTCAACTACTTCTGCAAACCTATAATAGTAGTAACAAAATTTGCATTTAGAGTTTTATTAAATATAATCTTTAATAATGCTAGGAGAAATGGTAAAATGAACAAGTGTATTTACCTAGATTCTGGGATAGTTTTCCACTTCCAATGATCTGGTTCATCTCCATATAAAATAGAAAGCTCTTTTGCAGAAATTACATATGACTTTTTCCCGGTTGATTTATCCAAAGCAAAGCTCTGTACCAAAGAAATGATCAATTATACGTCATTATTGTCACAATAAAATTATGGTTACCAATACTATGAGTGGTAAGTTCAAGTCTTACTACCTTATTGCCGCTGTTTATAAGAATGGAATTGCAGAGAGAGAGAAAAAGCTCCCTTTTTGTTGAGTAGTTCAAAGGGGTGACTGATTTTGTTGCAATTATTTGGCAATCAGAAGGCAAGAAAACATTCCAAACATAGTCCAATTCGGCCGCAGAACGGAAAGTTGATGAAACCAGCGATAGTTTTATTACGTCCGGAGGAAAAGTGAGAGATATTATGGTACAAATGCAGTCTTCTGGCAGATCATGTATGTGCTTCCCTGCTGCTACCATTGTTGTATAGTTGTATGTAAAAAGAGAACGACCAAAAATGAATTTGGTTCAATTTCAAAAGTCTCTTATTTGAATGAGATCTAACTACGTCGGCTGGGTTATATTATATATAGGAGGCGTGTAGTAATGAGATAAAGTTTCCCCTTTCGTTCAATCTGTCTTGTTTTGATTTAATAATTACGTTCTCATCAGTATACTACCATTTTTTTTTTACTAAACAAAGGTGGTCATACTTTAGTTGTACAACGAACGCATTAGGAATGCCCTTCCCCATTGGTCAAAAGTCAAAACTGAGGGATATCATAATCTTAGGTATTATCGTATTTTGTTTTTCCAAATCCATTATCCCCTGACCTTATTTTTCATATTTATCAAATATTGAAGTGGTCAACATTTTTAAGCTTGCTTGTTACAAAATGTGAAAAAAAGATTAAAAAGAAAAAGAAAGAACATTATATATTCACATATTTCAGCTTAGAAATGTGACTTTTGAAAACCATCAAAATATTATCAAACGGAAAGGGTGTTGTTATCCCAGTATTCTTTATTAGTACTCCCTCTACGAACCTAATTTCTTTTTGGACCGTTTAAAAAAAAATGACTCCTTTTTAAATTTGGTAACAGTTTAACTTAAACTTACAATTATATCCCTAATGAAAAGCATTTATAACCATACAATTACTATGAATCCCTTTTTAACTTGTTTAGGATCATAAATTCAAAAAGTTTTTATTTTTTTCTTAAACTTCATACTCAGTCAAATATGTTTACATAAATTAGAACGGAGTAATTTCTTTGAACGAATTAAATGACAATGACAACTTGCTCAGCAGGTAATTGAAAGATGAGCTAGTTGAATCATAAATCCAGTGGCAAGGAACCGTGACAGGTGAAAAGACAAGTCAACCATAGCTCGGCTATTTAATGCATATTCAACTTGGACACCGAAGACTTAAAAGGATTACCTTGGTGTGCTATACAGGACCATTACTAGAACCACTTGAGGAACTAAATAACTATGAGTCTATTTGGATTGATTTATTTTAAGCTATTTAAATTAAAATAATTTTTAGGTTATTTTATAGTATTTGAATATAGTAAAAAAATATATTTTTAAACACTTATTTTTAAATTAAAATTTTTAATTTATGATTTTTGGCTTAAAAATTACTTATTACATGCCCATCCAAACGGGCTTTATGTTTGGTTATGTCTTCCACGCTGGCAATTAAAACGGAAAGAAAAATATATAAAATCGATTTAATATATATGAAAATTTGGTATCAGGTAAGTCATTTTATATGAAAGTATCTTCCCTCATAAAGCAAATATTTGGTGTCTGGTTATTAGAAAATTGAAGATTTGGCTTTTCTTATTAATATATTAAAGTTATTTTTCTTATAACTATCTTAAACTATAAGTTACTTATTTTCTCCATCCAACACTTATTATTACCACTCTTTTAATACTTACAAAATTAATCAAATTTACCTGGTTTTTTATATTATTATTAATCTTAAATATATAATTTTTGTATTAAAAATACTTTTCAATCACCAACAAAGTATCCTATTATTTTGTACGAAATATTTTCTACTGGAACTATTTTTATGGGATAGGATGGGATAAAATCACTAGTATAATTTATGTTCATTATTGAAATGTTTAATAAAATATCAGTTGGATCGCTAGCTAACAAGATGTTCGTAGGTATAATTGTCGCACCTCATTTTTCCCGAATGGATAGGGAGTTTTTTCAATTAAAGTGACATTATTTAAAATAGAATTATTTATTAATTCAAAGTCGTCACTTTGAATAATTTTATGGTGTCCCAAGTCACCAGTTTATTTAAATCTCAAATCGGGGAAATTTGACTCTGTTTAAAGTCTGCGAAAACCAAAAGACGGGATAAGTAATTCTGTTAATCCGGGAGAAGGTATTAGGCATTCCCGGATTTCGTGATTTTAGCACGGTCATACAACTATTAATAATTTGTCTAATTATCTAATTTATTACATGTTTAAAACCTATTGTGCATTTTTTTTACTTTCTAACCGCTTTTAATCAATTATTTAACTGCTTTTAATATTTATGGAATTATTTGAACAAGTCGCGATGTCCCGCACTCGTTTGTTTTTGTACACATTGCGAATCGTGCCACGTGAAACGCACCCGCAATTTACAACATATTAATTTTTATTATTATTTGAAGTTAGGGTCGAGTCACGTGAAAAGCACACTCGAATGAGGATTGCGTATCATGACTATGTCAGGGGAACCGTACCCATAGTCACGATGATTTATTATGAATCGCGCGCAAAGCAAACTACGACGTTCAAAATTATTTTCCTAAACTACTTTTGAGATTTGTTGTGAGGCCATTGATTATGGATATGGAGGCGTTTGGAGTACATGAAGTTTTTAAGCTATTTGGAATAATCTAGAAATTATTTATTATGGAGTAAACGAGGGAAATGGGCCAGGTCATTTGTTTCGAAGTTCCTGGGCCTACACAAGGAATATCATTTGGCCTGTTTCATGTGAATTGACCTATCATTACTAGCTCAATGGAGAGGAGACAGTAAAGCATGAATAAGCAAAATAATGTCAACTAATGAAGGCACCAACACTTTTGAGAATAAAAATAAAGTAATAACATGAAATAGTTAACTGAATCAATAAAGAAGAAATTGCATGCCCCTATTTTACTTTAGCTTTGAAATTTTCAGATCTGGCCGGTTAATAGTCAGATTCATGAAACCGCAGCTACATACACACAGCAACATGACTCATCTTCATTATTAATTCCTACATAAATTCAACTAACAAATACGAGATACTTTACATAGGCTTAAATCAACAGTTACGCGCAATCAGTTGATGGCATAATACGAAAGAGTGATAAGAACTGCTATATCCAACAAAGAGACACCTAATTATACCCTGCCATAGCATTGTAAGCATATTTTAATTGAATCAAAATGACCGAGAAGGGAAAACAGTACCTTAACAGCAGCAATAAAGTTCCAAATAGCCAAGTAAAGGCCGAAAAGCACAGCTACTAATCGAAAGATACATCAACAAATAGTAATAGACAGCAACTTTAAGCTCCAAACAACCATTGTAAACCCAGAATATGTATACCAGATGAGTGACCGAAATTCCCTCTTCTTCTCCTTTTTTTTTTTTTTTTTTTTCAAAATTTTGAAACTCTTCTATTTCCAGCTCTAATTTAAGAGGGAGAAGAAAAGGAGGGGCGGCAACGCAAGGGATAAAATACGCGGGGGGGGGGGGGGGGGGGGGGGGTCCAATTTTTTCACTTTGAGAATGGGGAATAAGGGATGTTTTAATAAGGGGGAAGGAAAAACGACATAGTATTGGGGTGATACTGCATCGTTTAATGGTCTTAAAGGTTAAGAGTTTTGGACTGGTCTAGTTTGGAGATGAGCTGGTGGC
Source organism: Nicotiana knightiana (assembly GCA_005239525.1). Lineage (NCBI taxonomy): Eukaryota > Viridiplantae > Streptophyta > Magnoliopsida > Solanales > Solanaceae > Nicotiana > Nicotiana knightiana. Next base: position 61,177 of record ML414197.1, on the reverse strand, counting down.
CACGCCCAACTATGCCTAATAAAATGGACTAAGTGGTCGCTGCAAATATAATCCGGTCTAAGAATCCGGAGTCGAATCTCACATAGAACTAAGATTTCGCCATAATGGTTCAATATCGCTAAGAAGATAAGCTCGAATAAATTTCTAAGTTATAAAGATTAAGATTCTTATATCTAACTAATTAACTAAGAAACTAAAGCAGTAAATTAACAATTAAAGATACTAAGAGTTGGATATTAAATTTAGGAGGTCTAGAGTTATGATTTTCCCAAATGTTGGAATCCTTCCCGCTATGTTTCCTACAATTTCGCCTATGTATTCTCTTGATCGGGAGCACTTTAGGTGTCGTAATTCTCTCTCGAGAAACTACAACAATTTACTAGACATATTCTCTCGAACTACGCTAGTTGGCTTTATCTAACCGCTCATTATGACCACGTCAAGGCTTTGTTATTTCTAAACCTACCTTTAAACCCGTTGTATTGATTTCTCACATACATTAGGAATGACGTTGTTCAACAACCACCTAAATATGTATCCTTTCTCAAGCAACACATAATAAATAGGCACAATCAATCAATGTTCATTCAATCAACTGAAATAAGCACATAGTTGAACAAATAGACAAATTCAAAGGTCAAATTATATTAAAACATAACAAGAATTCATCCTCCAAAAGGTTCCATCAAAACCCTAGATAACAAATTAGATAATCATAATAGTATGCATAACTACAATACTATAATTCCTAACCAATAATAGAAATATGAAGAAGGAAGTAAAAAATTCGTAGAAGATTTCCCCGCATTGCTCCTATTGTATTTCTGCCTCATTAGGTCCAAAGGGTGTCAAAATTCCTCAAAATATCATTTTTCGATGTATATATACCAAGTAGGGGCGGGCTCAAACAATTATACCTTCTCCTGCGTAAAAAGGGACACTTTTTCCCGGACAAAACGTGCACGGCCGCGCACCTGTAAGGGTGCCCGCACACTCGGCCGTGCATATTTCACACTTTCTGCCCCATTCGCACGGTCAGTGCGCGGCCCCGCACTTTTCATCCTGTTCTGTTTGGAATTTAGAACAACGTAAAACTCTAATGAACCAAAGGGTCATCTTATGATTTAAGACTCCATTCCGAACTCGTTAGCCTTAGAAACATTATTTTTATTCACCTCTATTTACGTGCACAGTCCAAGCGTGAATTCAGAAAGCCTTTATGTGAAAATATACGAAATAATAATTTTTGAGAGTTTAAAATTGAGTTGACTTTGGTCAATATTTTGAGTAAACGAACCCGGACCCGTGTTTCGACGGTCCCAAGTGGTCCGTAGTAAAATATGATACTTGGGCGTATTCCCGAAATCGAATTCCGAGGTCCCTAACTCGAGAAATGAAATTTTGATGAAAATTGTTAAACAAAAATTTAAAGGAATGAAAGAAATTGATTAATGTTTGAACTCGTTGGTATTCGGCCCGTATTTTGGTTCTGAAGCTCGGTACAGGTCTATTATAACATATATGTCATATCTGTGAAATTTGGTAGAAATCGGAGTTTATTTGACGTGATTCGGACGTCCAGTTGAGAAGATAGTAATTTTGAAGTGTTCTTGAGATATTCATGAGTTTTGATGCTAAATCCGTAGTTTTAGGTGTTATTTTGGTGATTTGATCGCACAATCAAGTTCGTAGGATGTTTTGGACTTGTGTGCATGTTTGGTTTGGAGCCCCAAGGGGTCGGGAACCATCTGGGCGATGCACGAGTTGAGTTAACTCTCAACAAGGGCTGTTGGTGCACCAGTTCTGGTGTGCCCGCACCTGCGAGCCTTGAGCCGCAGGTGCGAGTGACAGCCCGTAGATGTGGCCCAGTCCAGCTTCCCATTTTCCGCAGATGCGGACTTCTTCCGCAGAAACGGAACATTGTCTGCAGGTGCGGCCCTAGTGGCCCAGCCCCCATTCCGTAGAAGCGGACCTCCTGCCCGCATGTGCGGACGTGCAGATGCGGCCTAAGCACCGCAGGTGCGAGGATCGGGCAGTGGGTTCATGTTAATTAGAACTCCAGCCCTTTTCTTCTTATTTTCAAAAGGGTGGAAGACCTAGAGAGATTTTCTCAAGGCTTTTTTCTTCCAAAATCATGGGTAAGTGTTCATTAACTACTTTCTTCCAATTACCCATGATTTTTCATCAATTTACAACTAAAAATCTAGGGTTTTCATAGTAGAAATTGGGAGTTTGTATAGAATTAGAGAATTTTGCATAATTGGAATTTAGACCTCGAATTGAGGTCGGATTTCGAAACTAACTGCATATTCGGGCTCGGGATGAACAGGCAAACGAATTTTGGTCCGAACTCCGGGTTTGGATCAAGCGGGCTCGGGGTCGATTTTTAATATTTTTTGGAAAAACTTAAAAAAACCATGATTATGCATTAAACTTAATTCCTTTAGCAATAATTAATGCTATTGAACTAATTATGATAAGATACGAGTGGGTTGGAGGTGAACTCTAAAGGAAAAGTTGTACTTGAGCAGTGAGTGGCCTACGAAATTGAGGTAAGTGTTGTGTCTAACCTTAGCTTGAGGGAATAGGTATTGAGTGACTACTTGCTACTTGTTTTGTTGTTGAATACGATGTATAGGTGAGGTGACGAGTACCTATACGTTGTGGTCGAGTCATAACATGTGAGTGAAAGTTAATTCTTGTTATTCTTGTTGTCTTAAAGCTTATTATCTATGATTATTGTTGTTCGTGAAATATTGGATGATATGTATCCGGTTCCACCGAGATGGATAATATTGTGAATATTGAGTTGAGATTGAAATGGTAAATGGTGATAGAAGCTATGATGAAATACTAATTTCTTGTGAAATTCCTCTTTACATGTTGTTAATGACTCCGTGACTGGTGAGGAAGAATGTAAAGCACGAAGGGTGATAGCGTGCATAATTTATTTAAATGGTGAGGAAGAGTGTGAAGCATGAAGGGTGATGTCGTGCATAATTTACTTAAATAGTGAGGAAGAGTGTGAAGCACGAAGGATGATGTCGTGCATAATTTATTTAAATTGTGAGGAATAGTGTAAAGCACGAAGGGTGATGCTGTGTATAATTTATCTATATTGTGAGGTGAGAGTAAAAGCACGAAGGGTGATGTCGTGCATTCTTATTTATGATCTGGTGAGGATGAGAGTAAAATCATGAAGGATGATACCGTGCATTCTAATTATTATTTGGTGAGGCTGAGAGTAAAAGCACGAAGGGTGATGCCGTGCAAGTTTCCTTTTTATTTTAATTGCTTAAATTGTTGTTGATCACTGTCTACTTTTGTCTCATTGTTTTCTCATTCCTTATGTTAAATTCCCCATTGTATGCTCCCTTCCCATTTTTTTTGTTTATTTTTATTTATTTGTTGTTATTTCTACTAGCATGATTATACTTGTCCAGGTTTTTATGTGGTGTCGTGTCCTAGCCTCGTCACTACTTCGCCGAGGTTAGGCTCGACACTTACCAGTACATGGGATCGGTTGTACTGATACTGCACTCTGCACTTCTTGTGCAGATCCAGGTTTAGGTCGGAGCTGAGTTTGAGTTGTAGCAGACTATTCGCACGGATACACGAGGTAGATCTGCTGACGTCCGCAGATTCCTAGAGTCTCTTCCTTATTAGTCAGTTGTTGTTCTATTTTAGTTCAAAATAAATATAAATTTTCTTTCAGCCAAATACTTGTAGTAAATTCTTAGTAGTTCGTGAATTGTGGCTCCAAACTCTGGGTAGCTAGACATTAGTATTAGTTTTTGCAGTATCGTTTTACTAGTTCATTTATTATTTTGGTATCGTATATTGGATGGCAGTAACATTTCTTATATGTTTTTAATTATTTTAATGTCGTAACCTTCTAATGTTGGCTTGCCTAGCAAGTATAGCGTTAAGCGTCATCACGATCCCGACAGTGGGAAATTGGGTTGTGACAAAAACATGAAAGTTGTATCCCTTTGAATTAACTTTCTAACCATATATTGTGGAGATCAAATGGAGTTCTGAGCGAAAATTTATGTGCATTTTACTAGACGGTGCGCAACATGCCTACTCGATTCTTCGTTCGTTCTTAACTATCATCCGTTGATCCCCGAACGATCCCGGCTTAATTCCTTGGGTTTTTACTCAGACTTCAAAGCTCCAAATCACTTGAATTCATTCCATAACATCTACATAGCTCATAATCACTCCTACAAGGCATAAAACACACAATTAGTGCAAAACACTAGCGATTAAAGCTCAAACTCAATTAAAGCGCAGTAAATTAGAGTGTAATAAGCGACTAAAATACGTAATAATAGCCTATCATCAACACCCCACACTTAATCCATTGCTCGTCCTCTAGTAATCAAACTACACTTTATATAGACACAACCTTTTTAAACAATTCTCCTTACTCATCACACCAAGAATACTTAAAATAGAGTAAGCACAAAAGTGTAACATCTTCACCTCAAGATTTGACTAACAAGTACCACGCATTATTCACAACTCACCCACTTACTCTAACATAGAGGTCATTGACATTACTTTTCCTTCATGAATCAAGTGCCCTCACTCAACAAAAGAGAAAAGTTCCACACAATAAAATTTAATAACACTTAGGAACTCAAGATAGAAAGAATTCACCCATTCTCAGAAATAACATTCATATGCCACAAAAGATGCACCATAGGCTTGACCTTAGTGTACTACTCTGCTAATCGAGCTCATTCAGTCTAGGATCAAGTAAGACTTTATTTGGTTGTAATGTAGGCTGCGGGACATGTAGGATATATTTAGATATAATAGTGACTACACCTCCCTAAGCACTTTAATACATATACTTTAACATTGAAACCCCATACTTATGTCAAACCAAACTCCATCTTCACATCAATGTATATTACCCCATACTTCTTTAAGCACAATTACATCAAGAGTCACCACTTATCAAGGAATATTTTTTTTCACAGCAATACAATGATTTTTTCCTTTTTTTTAATTCAAGTGGCTTTTACTTTTTCAAAATAATGCACCTTTCTCCTTATTTCATTAGTTCCACTCAAAAGTCAAACCAACCACTCCACATTTTAACTTTTACACAGTTCATAACAATTTAAGTGCTCATGAGAGGTTAGAAGGTTCAAATAGATAGTTAATTCAAACAAATGGGTAAGGCTTGTAATATGGTTGCCAAAGAAACATGATTACACGCTCGAAGGGGTTAACTATGATACATAACAAATAAACGGGTAAAATATATATATGGATCAACAAAGAAACGTCTATATCACTTCCAAGACTGAACAAAACTACTATTTCTCTTTGCAAACACACGGGGTAAGTTCTAGACATAAAATGTAATGCACGGAATAACACACAAACCTCATATACACATGGCACATAACTCACTCAGGATTGGTTTCATCAAGACACTCTAGTCAAAACAGTTAAGCAAAGTTAAGCTTATACAATTTAAGGTACTTATACAAGAGTCAAAAAATGAGCCTAAGCGTCACAGCCAAAGTACTCACTATTATCACGGCATAACAAAGTCAAGAGATATTGCTTTAATTCAATTCATCTCACACTGGCTCCTACTCCTAAAAAAATAAAACTAACTACACCTGGTTCAAACAAAACCCTTGGAAAAGAATCGCGGCACAAAGAAAATCCGAGGAGGAATTGCTACACTACCTAACAAAAGAAAATCTTTTTGTCTTTTTCTTTTCGACTTAAATCCCTAAAGAAAATTGTCTATTAGATCTATCTTCAAGAAAAGTCCAAACTTTTCTATTTTTTTTAAAAAAACAATTATTCAGTTAAACTAACACAACTAAAATAGCATGGAAAGTCACCTAAATAAACTCCTCACCCCACACTCAAAATTATGCATTGTCCCTAATTCCACCCAAAATACAAGAGGGTAAAAGAAACTCCCTGGTAGGCCAAAGACCGAAGCATTAGCAACTCATGGGTTACTCAGACTTCTCTCAGGCCTGATCCTTCGTGTGGCCTCACACTTAGTTCCAACCATCTGATTTGTTGTTGCATCCTTCCAATGTCTTTGTTTTCCATGCTCCTAAAAAAATAAAAAATGGACACTACAAGAATAATACAATAATAAATAAATAAATAATAATAATATTAAAAAAAGAAATAAAGTTGGTTTGTCTCCCAACAAGCGCCTGATTTAACGTCGCGGCACGACATGAACTACTTTTTGCCTCCACCTCGAGCTTATGAATTGAACTCCAAGTTCTGATTCAAGCTTATGATTATGCTCCTGGGGTGGTGGAACGAATCTAACTGGCCTAAGGAAACTATGTAGTATTTTGCACTTATTGCCTTTAGATGAGGTATGTAATTCCGGCCTTTTGGCAAGAAGAATTCCAGAATATAGGCACCTTGTTCCTCATTCCTTGACTCCTCAAGTGACTCGGATGACTCTATTTCTGTATCATCATCCAAACGCGATGTGAAAAAGTGCTTGGAGTGTGGATTAATGCGCTCAACTACATGAACGTTGAGACTGTCTACTTCCTCAACACCCATGACACTAGAGTCAGCTAAATATGTATCATCAATGTCCTTGGTTGACTCTAGTATCTCTTCTACAACATCGACATCCTCAAAATCTAGTTCGATTGATTGTTAGAGTTTTACTCTGACCTCCTCTGTTAGCACCTCGATTTCTACATTTAATACATGTTCCTTTTGGCCACTATCCACAAATTTCCTTGCTGAGCATTAAAAGCTTCAACCACTTGACTCACTTGAGCCTCCAAGTTGCAAATAGATGCCCCTTGCCTTTCCATCTGCAGTTGTTTCTCATTATTTTGTTCCGGAAGGCACTTAAACATATCTTTGTTCTCCTTCAGGTCAGCTTCCCTGGGTTATTTGTTCCTATTTACTTCATTAGAAAAAGTAGAACCATCATAGCAAGAGATTAGGGAGGATAAGAAATATACACACAACCATGAAAGTGACCATCTTGACCACCACATATATCACACATTCCACACATAAGATTGAGTTGGTGCACATAACTCGCTCTCGGAAATATTTTGATAATTTTGCAATGGGTGGTTTCCTCTACAATATGCATAAGGAGGATCAAAAGTAAAATTACCAACATCAAAATTCTCATAATTCCAAGATTCCATGTCTCTCAAGGCAAAAATAAAAATCTAAAAAACAATCAGATACAAGAAAACAAAAATAAAAGTTCAAACTTGCAACCTAGAAATATGTACACCTACAGCTACACCGTTAGTTCCCCGGTAACGCGCCAAAATTTGGTCATGCCCAACTATGCCTTATAAAAAGGACTAAGCGGTCGCTGCAAATATAATCCGGTCTAAGAGTTCAGAGTCGAATCCCACTGAGAACTAAGGTTTTGCCATAATTGTTCAATATCGCTAAGAAGATAAGCTCGAATAAATTTCTAACCTATAAAGATTAAGATTCTTATATCTAACTAATTAACTAAGAAACTAAAGCAGTAAATTAACAACTAAAGATACAAAGGGTTGGAGATTAAATTTAGGAGGTCTAAAGTTATGATTTCCCCAAATGTTGGAATCCTTCCCAGTATGTTCCCTACAATTTCGCCTATGTATTCTCTACTGATCTGAGCACTGTAGGTGCTGTAATTCTCTCTCGAGAAACTACAACAATTTACTAGACATATTCTCTCGAACTACGCTAGTTGGCTTTATCTAACTGCTCATTATGAGGCTTTGTTATTTCTAAACTTACCTTTAAACCCGTTGTATTGATTTCTCACATACATTAGGAGTGACGTTGTTCAACAACCACCTAAATATGTATCCTTTCACAAGAAACACATAATAAACAGGCACAGTCAATCGATGGTTATTCAATCAACTGAAATAAGCACGTAGTTGAACAAATAGACAAATTCAAAGGTTAAATTATTATAAAACATAACAAGAATTTATCCTCCAAGAGGTTCCATCAAAACCCTAGATAACAAATTAGATAATCATAATAGTATGCATAACTACAATACTAGAATTCATAACCAATAATAGAAATAGGAATAAAGAAGTGAAAAACTCGTAGAAGATTTCTCCGCCTTACTCCTATTGTGTCTATGTCTCCTTAGGTCCAAAGTGTGTGAAAAGTCCTCAAAATACCGTTTTTCCATGTATATATACAAAGTAGGGTCGGACCCAAACAATTATACCTTCTCCTATATAAAAAATGATACTTTTTCCCGGACAAAACTTGCGTGGCCGCGCACCTGGAAGGGTGCCCCCACACTTGGCCACGCATATTTCACACTATATGCCCCATTTGTGCGGTCAGTGCGCAGACGCGAACTTTCCACGCACTTTTCACCTTGTTATATTTGTAATTTAGAAAAACTTAAAACATTAAAGTTGTAGCCCTTTGAATTAGATTTTCAACTATATATTGTGGAGCCCAAATGGAGTTCTGAGTGAAAAGTTATGTGCATTTTACTAGACAGTACGCAATATACCTACTCGATTCTTCGTTCGTTCTTAACTATCATCCGTTGATCTCCGAACACGATCCCGACTTAATTTTTTGGGCTTTTACTCACACTTTAAAGTTTCAAATCACTTGAATTTATTCCATAACATCTACATAGCTCGGAATCACTCTCATAAGTCATAAAACACACAATTAGTACAAAACACTAGCGATTAAAGTTCAAACTCAATTAAAGTGCAGTAAATTAGAGTGTAATAAGCGACTAAAATACGTAATTATAGCGTATCATTAGCTGGCCTGTGGACTTGAAGGGATTGGAGTCGAAGCTGGCCCAATTCAGAATTTAAGGCAAAATGACCTTTTTTCTTTATTGGACCTTTCAAAAATGGACACATTACTTCTAATTGAATTTATTTTGCAAAAATACCTAATTAGAATTTTAACTAATTAATTAAACTAATTGATTAAAGTTAATGTATATTTTGTGATTTTTGTTTTAACCATACTTCTACATATGATTCACTCTTAAATGCAATTAACACACTAAATAAAAGATAAAAATATTTTTTTTTGATTATTTTATGATTTAAAGCATTTCTAAATATGCATGAACAACGTGAATAAATGCAAAACAAATAATGAAAAATTCCTAAAATTCTATAAAAACAGTAGAAGTTATTTTTTGACTATTTTTTGGAGTATTTTTTCATATGGCACAAAAATTAGGTGCTCACAATAATATGTGTTCTGAAAATGTTGCTAACATGAAGAGCAGAAAGACCGTGATTACAGAAATGAAGGCAGAATACATCGGCAGACCATTAAACTTGTCCTCACTTTTTCTATGTAGCACTTAATCTTGAGTCTGTTTCATTTGAACACTCCAACCACATCTCAAATGTGTCACTTAGACACAGAATATGTAGGCAACTAAACATAAAATGTGTGTGTATATCACATGCCAAAGTGACAAACAAGATTGGGACACGTGGATTTTATTTGACCAACATTTTAAAATCTTTTGAAAAAAAAATTAAATATCAACAAAAGCCATTGTCACTAAAACCAAACAGCCGTTGTCGCCGTAAATTAAGATTGGAACGTCGGCAGAATAAATCACAAGATCTACAAGATCCTGCCACTTCAACAGGTTCAAGATTTTCTTTATGTTACTAAAACAGTTTGGTTTTTCTCTGTTCTACTTTAATTGTGTCACCAGACAACCCATTGTCATCTTCTCCAACGACCCCTCGCCGGAAAAAAAAAATTCGACAATTTCTTTTGCAACTATCTTCTTCTCCAGAAATCTGACCATTTTTCCTCCTCTTCTTCTTCTTCACGTTGTAGCTTTGGGCGAAATTTTTTGTTCTTCTTTGGATTCGCGCAACTCGCCGAAAAAAATGAAGGTTCCCCGAAATTTTTTGAGATGTGAATCTGATTTCGGGCTATTATTCGTCTTTTTGTCGCTACCTCCATCACAGTTGCTCCGGAGTTCTTCGTCGTAGGAGTAGAGGCTGCTAACGACTGGTTTTGCAACTTCCAGATCTGGTCGGTGTATAAACTTTTCGGCGACCACCGTTGAAACCGCCCGACCTTTTTCTTCTTCAGTAGATTTTATTCTCGAGTTGAGTCTTCTTCTGATATTCGATTTTCTGCCTCAAGTCAAGGCAAGAAAAATCACCCGTTTTACCTACCTTTATGTTTTGTGCTTCATTTAATTCTTGCTTCATTTGTGATTTTGAGCTGAATTTAATTTTTTCTGGCCGATTTGGGTGTGTTGCTTTGTTTTCCTCCCATTTCCCCCTTTCCTCAGTTTAGTATTATCCCCATTTTGAGGATGATCAGAAACCAACATCCTAATTTCTTTAGCACTATCGGACCGTCAAATTGTTCGTTAGGTGGACAGGAGGTGCAAAAGAATAGGAGGAGAAAGAAAAGAAAAAAAGTTATAGAAAGAAAAATTTACTTGTCACGCTATGAAAAGTGGTGTAATACACGCTTTATGTCATATCATCATTTTGTGTTTAAATAACATATTCGAGGTGTGGTTAAAATGTTCAAATGGAACGGACTTAAGATGAAGTGTCAAAGTAAAAAATAAAGACAAACTTAATGGCCTGACGATGTATTCTGTCCAAAAATGAAATACTCCACTTAATAATAGAAAATGAATTATAAAAATCTACTCTACTTTTAGAGCGTTGGTAATTGGGATGCTTTAATTAGGAGACATATTCTAGGTCTCTTTTAAGTTAAATAGCCCTCAATTTTTTTTTCATAAGGTGATGAATTATAAGCGTTTACGCCATACTTAAAAGGCTTAGTAGTTGAGGTGCTCTAATTAAAATATGGTGTGAAGGCCATTATTACCATTGTCCTATTGTAAATATTATATGTTGTCCTCCATGTCACTTTACGTCCACAAACCATCCTAGCGTTAACAAATTTGATGAAAATATCACTAATCTTAACGGATGGCCAATGTAGCAGCTGATCCATTTCATTTTTTTTCATGTCAGTCACTTATTTACTCAATTAAAAAAAATTAAAACATGAGCAGAAGGCAGTAAGCGAAATTAAACCAGAATCTAATATGACTGGGATAATACTCAGATGTATTAAACAATGTAAAGTTTAGTACTCCATATCTCATTATTGCTTTTTTGGGTGTTGATAGCTTACGGTAGAAGGAGGCCCTTCAATCGGTTAGTCTAGAAACAAGGTCATTGGAGCTGTTGGTGCCTTTACTGGTGGAGATATGGTGTTTGTGAAAATGGGTAAATGGAAAGATTTTTTGTTAAGTGTTTTAAGTGAGAAAAGGTTCTTTCATTGGAAGGAACGGAGAGATGGTGATTAAGGTAGAAAGCTATGAAGGCGAGCTGGCAGCTACGGGGCGAATTCAGTGTATTCGTATTCTGCAGTGTGTTTGTGTGTGTGAGATTGAAGAATTGAGTGGATTTCTTGCATAGTGTGTGTGAACTGGTATTAACCTCCAAAATCAAAACTTTTTGTTGTCAAATCAAATCAGGTTTTATGGATCTAAACTTACTGCTGGGTTTCACTAGGAGATAGGGAAGCATTTGGTTCGGACTTTACATAGAAGTTAAGAAAACGAAAAGTTAAGCAACAAGAATCTGAAATTCTTGCTTGTTTCCTACCATGGGTATTTGCACTTAATTTCATTTTCAATTGTATCAGAACTCAAAAGCATGTCGTTTTACGTCAATCGTATTCCATGGTCAAAAGACTTGGTCATGAAAAAGCTAAAAAAATAAAAGGAACGAAAAAAACTTAAGCAAGGCGGGTGGACGCGTGATAGGATAACTCGGGGGCGAATTTTGCGGATTAAAATAAAACCTTAGCAATTCTCATAAAAAAGAAGAAGAGACATATTTTACCATAGTTAAGTGATAATCATTGCGAGAGTGTGCATTAATTTGTAAGATAATGTCACGTGTGATATAATCAAAGTGAGAACGTATAGTCGTATATCAATTATATTACATTTTTATTATATTAACATAAATATCATATGTGAGTAACATTTATTGATTCGAATAATTCTCCAAATCCATTTCAGAAGAGAAATAACTTAAAGTTTCTCGGGAAACCGTGAAGAGCCTTAATTGAACTTATCTGCATTACCCGACCACCCTAGTTTGGTTTAATTAATTTACCTCAAAGAAACAATATAATTCTAAAGTTATTTTACGGATACTATGTTAAACATTGTTAAAAATGCTTTATATGTTATACGGAAAACTATTTTCATGAATTATGTTTTTAAGTCGATATCGTTTCTTTAGTGTATCAGAAACAATCTATGATCTTCACAAGGTAATGATAAGATATGCGTACACACTACCCTCCTCACACTCCACTTATGAGATTATATTAGGAGCCCGTTTGGATCGGCTTAAAAAAAATGGCTTTTAAACACAAATGCTTAAAAGCAGCTTTTAAGTGCTGGAGCTTATTTTATAAATAAGCAGTTATATTTTTGGATAAAAGTACTAAAGCTTAAAAAAAGTTGTTGAAGTGTTTGGCAAACAAGTGCTGGTAAACACTTTTTACTATTAAGAAGACAAAAATATTCCTAAAGCTGTTTACATTATAAAGGAGCTAATTACAGGAGTAGCAATTATATATAAGTATAATATATTAAAAAAGAAAGATGAAAAAAAAAACTGAAAATATATTTTAAAAAAAATCCGGAGGGGGAGGGGGTGGGGTGGAAAAAAAATAGAAATTTAAAAATTATGAAGAAAGTAAAATACAAAAAAATTTCTTCTGTAGGAGTGGGGGGAGGGGGTTGTGGGGTTACAGAAAAAAAAAACGGAAATTTGAAAATAAAAATAAAAATTCTTGTGCAGGAGTGAGGGCAGGGGGTGGGGTGGGGAGGGGTGTAGAAAAAAAAAGAAGAAATTTTAATAGTTTCTTTGACTGAGGATAATTTTGGTATTATAAAAACTTATAAGGGACAAAAGAGTAATTTTATTGGTCAAACTAAAATGGCTTTGAAGCCAAAATAAAAAGAGTTGGGATCAGCCAACTTCTTGCTTTTGGCTTTCTAAAGCATTTTTTAAGCAGCTTTTTTTGCCAAACACTCCATTTAATAAGAAAGTACTTAAAAGCTGGTCAAACCAGCTTTTAAGCCCATCCAAACACCCTCTAGGTTTGTTATTATTGTTGTTGTAAGTCGGGTATTGTTTCTTTTTAATTTTTGTCCTTTTCTCTTTGAGTCCTTTTCAAATATCAATTTTTTGTTTAGTTATGGTCAACTGATAAATAATTTCTTGGAACTAACTCTTGTATTGGACCATAGCCGGTTAGAACATGCACAGCAGTGTAACGATCTGACTGGTTGTTTTGAGCATTTGTACTTTGCTCGGTAGTTTGAAGGCACGAGTATCTCCGCATGAAGTATTATGACTTGTGTGAGTCGTCGATTTTGGTTTTCAAATTATTCGGAATCGATTTGGAAGAATGAACTTCAAGATTGAAGCTTTAAGTTGGAAGAGTTGACCAAGTTTGACTTTATAGCATTTGACCTCGAATTGGAGTTTTGATGGTTTTGTTAGGTCCGAATGGTATTTTAGACTCGGGCGCATGCCCGGATTTGCATTTGGATATTTCTAGAAGGATTCGACACTAAATGACGATAGTTGGAAACTTGAAGGTTTGGAAAGTTCATAAGTTTGACCGAAAGTTGACTTTGAGGATATTTGATTCAGATTGTAGTTTCGGGAATTGGAATAGCTTTGATATGTCATTTGGGACTTGTGTGCAAAATTTGAGTTCATTTCAGGTTGATTTGATATGATTCGGCGCGAGTTGTAGAAGTTGAAAGTTCATAAAGTCCGATTTGAGGCGTGATTCGTAATTTTAATGTTATTTGATGTGATTTGAGGCCTCTAGTAGGTGTGTGTTGTGTTACGAGACTTGTTAGTATCTTCGGGCGAGGTCCCGAGCGGCTTGAGTGAGTTTCGGGTATGTTTAGGTTGTGTTGCGATTTTATGCTTCAACATCATTTTCTCAAGCATAAATGGTTCCACATTAATAAAATGAGCTCCAAATTCAGTTTTTATTGAAGCATTAGATCCGTATCGTAATTTCAGAGCCATAGCAAAAAGAATCGTCGAATTCGGACATCGTATGAGAGAGTTATGCTCATTTCCGTGTTGGGAAAACTGTTGGTTTCTGGTATAGTCGCAATTGCGAACAATTTTATCGCAATTGCGATGACTAGTTTGCAATTGCGAACATTTTGTCGCTATTGTGACATTTTCCAGCCTTGTTCTTGTTTGCAATTGCAAAGGCTTATTCGCTTTTACGAACCCTAGATCGCAAATGCGACATCTGCAACTTGTTTTCAGCTCTGTAATTTGGGTTTTTGATTCATTTTGTTATATTTTGAACCCTAGCTTCGATGGGAGGCGATTTTGTGAAGGTATTTTCATACAAAATCATTGGGTAAGTACCTCTAATTAATCTAAACTATATGTCATGATTTTACATAAGATTTAACATTAAATTCATGAGAATGTAGGGAAAATTTTGGGGATTTTGTCAAAACTTTGAAAAATGAAAATTTGGGGTTTGAGAATCGAGTAGGACTCGAATTTGGAAACATAATATGTATTTAGACTCGTGAGGTTATGGGTAGTCAAGACTTACCCTTGGACCCGGGTTTTTGACCGGACGGGCCCGAGAGTTGACTTTTATTGACTTATTAGAGATTGTATAAAAATCACTGTTTTATTAATTGAAATTATTTTTCCATGCATCGTGTGATGTACTTAAGTCGTATTTGGCTGGATTGAGCCGAGCGGAGGTAGATTTGTAAAGGAAAAAGCAAAATTAAGTATTGAGTTAGCCTAATTGAGGTAAGTGTCTTGCTTAGGGCTGTCCAAAACCGAATCGAAACAGTTAACCGAAATGAACCGAACTGATGGCTTATTGGCTTATTGGTATCGGATTATCGGAATAATGGATGGGGAACAAATTGAGATTTTATAATTAATGGCTTAACGATTTGGGGGTGTACCGTTACTCAATTTTCTTATCGGGTAAACCGTTAATCCATTAAGAATTTTTATATTTACACTTTTATTCCTATGTATATAAAGTACTATTTAAACTCTAAATGGCTAAATCCCTAATTTCTATTTCCTAATTCTCAATTGATTACTGAATTAATGTTCTTTTCTGATTTTACAAATTTTGTTAATATGTATATGACAATGTGTGTAGTCTTGGTGTTGATAAAATGGGATGTATGTGTAATTGAGAATGCCCAGAATGTGCATGTGTTATGCATTTTGCATGTATTTGGGGGTGTGTAAACTGTAAAGTGAAGGTGTGAGAATATAAGGACAAAAGGAATATCTGTTGGTTAATATGTGTATGACAGTGTATAGTCTTAGTATTGATCGAATGATTGTTCTAATTTTTTTTATTTGGTTTAGCCGATAAGCCGCCCGATGATTGTTAATCTGATACCAATTCGGCGGTTGACTTATTGGATGGCTAGCGGATTACTATATTTTTAATCCGATAATCGTTAAGCCGAACCATTAAGTGCAATTATCCTCCTGATCCGCCCGATAAGCACCCCTATTCTTGCTAACTTTATTGAGGAAATGTTTCCTACTATTTGACATTGTTTGATACATGCGGGGGTGATACATATATGAGGTGACAAGTATATATGCATGTGCCAGGTTAACCATGCTTGGAGGTAAATTATTTTATAAATGGTGTCTTGCAGAATCATGTGACCTTCTTGATCCATGCGTTACTTGACTCCTAGATACTAAAAACATAGTATTCAATGTTAGAAACTAATACTAAGCTTATTATAACTTGATCAAATTTGATGAAATTCTGAGAATACACTGAATCTAATTCGGTCATCACTATGCGTAATCATTAATACATTGCTACGACCGATATTCTTGAGATACTAGATTCTATACTCGTGTTATAGATCATTGGTGAGATTTGTTGAAATACTTGAATAATAAGGTTCTTGCGCGTTTATTGAACTATTGTTGGCTTGGAAAGTTGTGATTGAGATTCACTTGGAAAATTCGTTTAAACACTCTCCTTGACGTTATTTATGCTTCTTGCCTTGTTTGTCATTGATATGCATATGCTTGGTAAGGAAGAGTGTAAAGCACGAAGGATGATGTCGTGCCATTGTATATACATTATCATTGATGGAGAGTGTAAAGAACCAAGGATGATGACGTGCCATATTGTTGAGAGTAAAAGCACGAAGGATGATTCCGTGCCATATCATTTGTGAGTAAAAGCACGAAGGGTGATGTCGTACCATGTTATGTAAGTAAAAGCACGAAGGGTGATGTCGTGCCATGTTATGTGAGTGTAAAGCACGAAGGGTGATGTCGTGCCATTTTATTTATATTATCATGCTTTAAATTATCGTGAGTTCATGGCACGCTGGGTGTTTCCGTGCAAGTGAGGACGAGGGACATGCATTATATTGTGATATATTTTCTTTGTGTATACGTTCATGCCGTTACATTGAATTGTTATTGTCGTATTTATGGTTCTTATGTGACTTGTCGTTAATTCCATGTTCTTGTTCTCTATCTTATTTGTTATTGTGTCACTCATGCCTTCTACTTGGTAAACTTGCAAATCTCATGCCTACTTCCTGCTGTCATAATTACATCTTTGTCATATCTATTTTGTTGCACTTAGTACAGGTCTTCTACCTGGTTAGTCATTCATGCTTCTACTTGTTAACTCATAAAGATCATGTGTTCTCCTCTTATTCGTTATATTTGTATTTATGCCTCCACCATGCTAGTTAGTTGAAGTTACATTCCTTTTCCTAATTGTTGTCATTACCTCTATGCTTTCCGCCTAGTCTGTTATTGATGCCCTTATGTACATTCTCGTTCATTATTGCTACTTACATATTTTCTACTTTGTCATTACTATTATCGTCATTTCTGCCATCTGGCTGGTACTATGGTATGCATATTTGGTGAGGATGAGATAAATGCACGAAGGGTGTTGCCGTGCAATTGGCTTGATATCAGAGTATATTCCTCCTGCTATGAAAGCTATGGGGTAACTATTTTGGTTTATTGGTTTTCGCTTTAAAAAAAAGATTGGTCAAGATATTGGAAACTGTTGAATTGTGATCTCTTCTAGTACTCTGTTATTGCTTTGTACATTGATTTCGCGTGCTCTATTATGTTATTATGTAGTATGGTTCTATTGTTAGTTTACATTAAAGATTTTATTAGTGAGCATCTTTTAACTAAAAAGCCTCGTTGCTACTTTGACGAGGTTAGACAAAATACTTACTGGTACATGGGGTCGGTTATACTCATACTACACTTCTGCACCTTGCGTGTAGATTTTTAGAGCGGAGCTGCTGGTGATGTAGGGAGCTGACCCTGAAGGTGTTCGTGCATTCCGGATATAGCTGCCACTTGTCCTTGGTAGCTTTAGATTTTGTAAATCTATTTATGTAAATTTCAAATACATCGTATAATTATTTGTATAAGCTTTGTAAATTCCAAGTCTTAGAAGCTCATGATTCGTACTACCAGTTCTTGGGTTAAATTATAAATGTCTAGATAATTCTTCACTATTTTCCTATAATTTCATTTGAATTGTATTGATTGTTAGTTGGCTTACCTAGCGGATCGAGTTAGGTGCCATTACGACTAGTGATTTTTGGGTCGTGAAAAGCGGAAGCAAGCATACAAACCAGGCATCAAATACATGTAAACTAGACAATGACATAATTGCTAGATTAGAAGCACTAACCTCTTGAAATCGTTGCACAGGTTCTCCGCACAGCAAGAATCCAGGGCTGCAGTCTTCTACTATGGTACTAGTAAGACCTTGGACGAATTTTCTTTGAGTGGGCAAGCACAATACAACTCTAAAAGGTGAGTTATTGAGTGAAAAATATCTTCCTTAAAGTAGACACGTTTTTCAGCCTAAATTAGGGCTCCAAAAAAGTGTAGGATTCTGCTTGTGCAAGTTGAATCCTACTTTAACTCTACCGGATAACTTTTCTCCCAAGTCACATTTTACCCAAGTCAGTCCAGGCTTTTACTAGGCATAGCAGGGACTACATAAATAATAAGAGGCTACTAATTATAGTATTAATTCAAAATTTTGCATGAATTAATTCCTACTATAATTAATTGCGGTTTATTCCACTTAAAAACTGCAATTGAACTCCTCAATATGAATTTCGAAAATTCACTAACACTTATTTTAACTCCCCATGTTAAGATCTCAAATATCATTTAATTAAATTAAAGCACTGACAATTTAATTTAATCAACTAATTAAATCCTTTATAATTCCGCTTAAGCTATCATGTGATGGATATAAAATCTACCCGCCGTGTTTTCACATGAAAACTTATAAGCTTACATAAAGGGGTATCATCAAAATCATAACTGAGTCATAGATTCTATCAACTAATTATTATTTCACAAATATTATTCGTTATTGTCCAATCTATTAGGCATACACTAACTCTGAATAGAGTTGTACCTTTTGATAAATCAAAACAATAAACAAATGACATTGATCATAATAGTTATATCAAGAAAATGAGTATAAGCCCATTCAATGAATTAGAGAAAATATTTTATATATATTCAGTACCAAAATATCTTTTCTCTACTTGGTCCGTTCAATATACACTAAGTATACTAGCACAAGAAGTCGGAGTAAAACCACTCCCATAATCAAGACAAATTATATTATAATCTTGTGCTACAATCATCAAGATATTTTGCCCAATAATATCTTCGATTGTGAACATAATTTATTAATTATGAGAACCAACAATTTAATCTTGAGTGCATGAGCTAAGATTTCATACACTAAATTGCTTACTACATAACTAAAGGACACACATGTAACAAATAATCTATTTAAAAAGGTACTTTATTGGATTGAATAAATTAAATAAATAATTATTTCGTAAAGAATAAAAAATACAATATCATGTCTAAACCGCATGGTAAATAGTATATCCCAACAATCTCCCGCTCAGACTCATAACCATGCGTCTACTACTCTAATACCCATTCTTTCTACATGCTTGTCAAAAATCTTCTGTGGCAAGCTCTTTGTAAACGGGTCTGCCAAAATTTTCCTCTGGTGCAATCTTCAACACTCTTCCATCACCTCTCTAAGTTATGTCCCCAATTAAGAAATTTTTGTGCTCAATATGCTTACTCCTTTTATGGCTTCTTGGTTCCTTCGAGTTTGCAACTGCACCACTATTGTCACAATAAAGTACAATAGGTGCTTGAACTGAAGCAACTACATTAAGCTCTTTTAGAAAGTTTTCGAGCCAAACAACCTCTTTATCTGCTTCAGATGCAGCCACATATTCGGCTTTCATGGTGGAATCAGCAGCACATGATTGCTTGATACTCCTCCAGCTTATGGCTCCACTTCCTAGGGTAAAAACATATCCTGAGATAGATTTTCTAGAATCCCTATTGACTGGAAACCCGAATTAGTATAGCCAATGGGTGCAAGATCACCTGAGTGATAAACCAACATATAATCCCTAGTCCTTTTCAAATACTTGATTATATGTTTAACGGCAGTCTTTCTTATCCAGGGTTAGACTGAAATCTACTAACCATGCCAACAACAAAGAAAATATCAGGCCTAGTACATAGCATAGCATACATGAGACTCCCTACAGCAAAAGCATACATGACCACCTTCATCTTTTCTGTATCATCAGTCTTTTTTTGGGTACTGGTCTTTTGACAGAGAGATTCCATGTCTAAAAGGGAGAAAGCCTTTCTTGGAATCTTACATAATAAACCTGGTGAGAATAGTATCAATATAAAGTGCTTGGTATAATCCTAATATCCTTCGCTTGCGATCTCGCCTAAGATTGATCCCAAGGATATGTGCCGCTTGTCCCAAATCTTTCATATCAAAACGCGAGGACAACCATTCCTTTACTAAATTCCACATGCTCACATTATTTCCTATGAGCAAAATATCATCCACGTACAAAACCAAAAATGTAACTTTATCTCCATCCCACTTCTTATAGACACAAGACTCATTTTCACATTGATCAAAACTGAAGGTTTTAATCGATGTGTCAAAACAAGTATTCCATGCTCTAGAAGCTTGTTTCAATCCATAAATGAATTTCTTTAATTTACACATCATGTGCTCATTGCCACTTTTTATGGAACCAATTGGTTGTGCCATATAGATGTACTCATAAAGACTTCCATTAAAAAAAGCCGTCTTAACATCCATTTTCTAAATCTCATAATCGTAATGAGCAACAATGAATAAGAGAATACTAATGGATTTAAGCATGGCTACTGGCGAAAAGGTTTCCTCATAATCAATCTCTTCTTTTTTAGTAAACCCTTTTGCAACAAGCCTAGCTTTAAAAGTTTGTACTTTTCCATCTACTCCTCTCTTTTTCTTATAGACCCATCTACAACCAATGGGTTTGACTCCAGTAGGTTGTTCCATAAGATTCCAGACTTGATTGGAGGACATGGACTCCATTTCGGATTTCATAGCAGCAACCCATTTATCAGCATCAGTATCCTGTAGTGCTTCATCGTAATTAATAGGTTCTATATTAGGCTCTTCAGGGATTCTGTCATAAGATTCTCCTAAGAGCGCAAACAGAGAGGTTTTTTACTTATTCTCCCACTATGACTAGTCACTACAGGTGCAACTTGATTTTGTTGTTGAACCATAATATCATTTTCTAAAACTGAAGCCTCAATGTTATCCTCCACACCTTGCGGTGCTGGGATATCATTAACTTCTTCCTAGAGTGCAGGCTGCCGAATAATTTCAGGTTTCTCAACAATCTGAGGTTGCTCAAAACTACTCTCACTACTTTGGGGTAGTGAGATGTCAGACAATTGCTCTTGTACATTCCGCTGCCTATTGACATTTCTCCCACTATGATAATGCAGTGGTATGTCAATACTGACTTCCGGGATATGTTCCAGAGATGAGTCATTAGCTACTCCATTACTTAATTCCTATAAAACTAGTTTACTTCTAGGAATATGGTTTATTAAATAGTCCTCTTCTAAAAATCTGGCATTTTTCGTAACAATTACCTTCTTTTATTTGGGACAATAAAATAAACCTCCTTTAGTTACTTTTAGATATCCAATAAAATGCATACTTCTGTCCTCGATTCCAATTTATCTATTGTACCTTTCAGCACATGTGCTGGACAACCCCAAACCCGAATGTGCCGTAAACTTCGCTTGTGCCCAGTCCACAATTCTGCTGGAGTTGAAGATACTGACTTTGAAGGAACCAAATTTAGAATGTAATTTTCTATTTCTAAAGCATATCCCCAAAAGGAAGAAGGCAAATCGGAATAACTTAATATTGATCTTACCATTTCCATAAGGGTTCTATTTCTTTTTTCTGCCATACCATTTTATTGTGGTGTTCCTAGAGCAAATAACTGAGATGTAATTCCACAATCTGATAATTATTTAATGAATTCCGCAGAAAGGTATTCACCACCACGATCAGATCGCAACTTTTTGATATATTTATCATGTCGTTTCTCCGTTTCCGTCTTAAATTCTTTGAATTTCTAAAAGCATTCAGACTTACGACGCAACAGATAAATGTATAAATATTTTGAGTAATCATCTGTGAAAGTCACAAAATACTCAAAATCACCTCTTGCTTGTATATTCATAGGGCTACATAAATCAGAGTGAATTAGTTCTAACTTATTGCTGGCTCTATTTTCTTTTGAGGGAAAATGTCTCCTGGTCATTTTACCTTCTAAACATGATTCGCATGTTGGCAGTGCCTCCACTTTCAATGAACTCAAAGGTCCATCAGAGACCAATCTTGAAATCCTATTTAGATTTATATGTGTAACGACTTGACCGGTCGTTTTGCGTTATCAGAACCTGTTCCCCTAAATGAAACTTCCCATATCGGCTTATTATGATTTATGACTTGCGGGGACTGGTGGTCCGGAATTCGGAAGTGTTTAGAGTACTATAGGAACACTTGGTTCCTTAAGGTTGGCCTTTAAGGCCAAGTTTGACTTTGGTCAACATTTTGGGTAAACGACCTCGGAATCGAGTTTCGTCGGTCCTGGTAGCTTATGATGATTTCGGACTTGGGAGTATGTTCGGAATGGGTTTCTAATGACCCGGGAGCGTTTCGGCGCCCAATATTGAAATAAGAAGTTCCTTAAGTTCCTATTGTGGTTTGGGACGTGTTTTTGTGTTATTGAGGCCCGAACAGAATTCCGAGACAGGGAATAGTTTCGTTATATAATTTATGACTTGCCTGCAAAATTTGGTGTCATTCCGAGTAGTATAGGTCGGTTCGGTGTGTTGTTAGCGAAGTCAAGAAAACTTAAAGGTCCTAAGTTTGGTTCTAGGGGTTTTGAGTTGTGATTTTAAGTTTTAGCGTTGTTTTGGGTGTTCCGAAGGCTCGAGCGAGTCCGTGTTATGATTTGGGACTTATTGGTATATTTGGATGGGGGCTCGAGTGGGCCCAGGTGCCTCCCGGACACCACACAAGGCCAAAAACCAGCTGAAATAGCTGTTGGTGCACCTGTTCTGGTGTTGACCGCAGGTGCGGTTGCCCAGTCGCAGGTGCGGGACCGCTCCTGCGGTCCCAGCCTCGCAGTTGCGACCCCCAACGGGCAGGCCATTTCTCGGAGGTGCAGATAAAGTTCCGCAGGAGCGGAGCCGCAGGTGCGGGTCCAGGCTTCCTCGTCCATTTCCGCAGGTGCAGGCCTTTGCTCGCAGGTGCGAGACCGCAGGTGCGGTCCTCGAGCCGCAGGTGCAAAAACACTGTTCAGACAGTGTGTTTCTTAAATACGGGATTCTTCATTATTTCTTCATTTCTTCCTTCATTAGAACACCATGAGAGCTTGAGAAAAGGGCTCAACGACCCAACCACTGAAAGGTAAGTAAATTCTACCTTAAAGTGGTTAATGCATGCATTCTTAGTAGTATTTAACTACTTAATTAGTGGAAAATTTAGGAATTTGGGGAGTAACCTAGGGCCTTCGAGAATTTAGAAAATTACTCATCAATTAGCTGTGAAATCAAGTAAAAATCATGTATTAATGATCCTTAGGCTATGGGTGAGTGTTTCCTTCGAGAATTTTTGGAATCCGAGCATGCAAGCCCGGGGTTGGATTTTGGGATTTCTTCATGAATGGTGAATTTGGCTAAGTAATAGGAGAATTCCATGATTTTAATATAAATTGATATATTTGTATAACATTTGGCTATTTTCGAGTCCGTGGGTGTCGAGTTCGGAGTTTCGAGCGCATTCTTGACCCGGGGAGTAGGTGCGATGCGAGGTGAGTCTCCTTTCTAACCTTGTAAGGGGGAATTGTCCCCCTAGGTGATTTAAATGCTATATGTGATAATTGTGGGGGCTACGTACGTACAAAGTGACGAGAGTCCGTACGTAGCGGCTATTACTATTATGTCCGGGTAGTTAGGCCCACATCATGCCTTGTGTTTTTACTTGATATGAACTATATGCTTAATAAATTAAATGTTACATGTTGCTTACTTCCCTGAGGTCGTGAAAATTTGAGAAACTTGTAAGGAATTGTTCACTGAAAAGTAATTTAAAAAGGAATAAGGTGTATGCATGTGACCGCTTCGCAATTTACATCCCGCGAGCGGAGTGTGATTTTCCCCACTCTTATGGGAACGGGCTGTACACCACGGCGGATTGAGAGATGCACTTTTGGTACGGGCCATTCGATCCTCGGCAGTGCATAGAGAGGATTGAGAGATGCACTTTTGGTACATGCCATTCGATCCTCGGCAGTGCATAGATGTGAGTACTTTGTGGAGAGGTGCACTTATGGTTCGGGCCGTTCGACCTTCGGCAGTGCACGAACATGACTATCTTGTGACTCCGGACGGTTGTCCTTACCCTGCATGCGCATGATTTATTTGTTACTAAATTCGTGGATATTGATTTGACAGATATTTGGGGGAAAGTGAAGTAGTAATTGTTTTATTCATTCCCAGTAATTTCTTGGATTTCAGTACCTTATATATATATTTTTTGCTTCACTGCCCTTACATGCCTACTGTTTCTATCTTATTCTGTTAAATTATATTATTGGACCTTAGTGAGTGTCATGTCGACCTCT